>JAGKPY010000120.1:0-81077 GCA_022609225.1 Boeremia lycopersici
AAAGCCTATATAGTAAGGCGTACTATAGGAGAGTACTAATTACTAGTTATTAATAGCTATAAGAGCTATAACTCCCTCTAGTTCTAATAATACTATAAGAATAGAAAGATTATTACCCTATATATGCCTCTACACTTATTACACCTTCTATAGCTACTTAATATAGGTTATTTTGCACTGTTAAAGAAGGCATATAGGCACTAAGCTAAAGATCTTATATATAACTAGATTACCTATATCTTAAAACTTAAGTTCCTGCTATACTTTAAACGCGTGTATAATGCAGTATTAACCTTAAGTAATATCTAGGGAGGGTTTAGAGGTGCTAGATTAGTTCTATTTAGCCTAGAATAGGTTATAATAGGCCTTAATATTTAACTATATACCCTATTACTACTTCCTATCTCTAATAAGCCCTAGCAGTCCTATATACTCTAGAACACCCTAGAATTTAGGTCTTAATTAAAGCTAGTTTAAGAGAAGATTTAAAAGTATATAGATAGCTTGCCTTCCTCTATTATAAATGCGCTAGAAAAGCTCTTAAAAGGCACTAAGATAATAGCATATTTGCTAGTATTAATATATAAGTAGGTTTCTAAGCTTTAAGAAGCTAATAAGGCTGTAACACAACATAAATTATATAAAAGAAAGTATTTATAGTAAGAGGGTACTCTAATAGTTAAAGAGGAAGTATAATTAACTACTCTAGAGGAGTTTGCAGTATATAGTAATAGTAAACGTGTAAAGAAGATAGTATAGACTAATAAGGGTTACTAGACTATAAGACACTATAAACTATGCTAGGAGATAGGGCATAACTTACATACGTGTTAAAAGAAGATATAGCTAGTGCCTCTATAGTATAATAAATTATATTACTCTTTATAGGCCTATAATGTGGTGTTGTAGGCTAAAATAGGGTTGGATTTTAGTAGGGTCTTGGCAGAGTAGGCGACTTACCTATCTGGGCGACTTACCTATCTAGTACGTTAATCTCTAATATTAGATTTTAACCTAACCTTTAAGCTAGATAGTATATTCTATACTACTTATTATTACCCCTACTCTTAAGACAGACAAATTATATCTATACTTCTTAGTGCAACTCTTTCTTTAGTTTTTCTAATAGTATTTATCCCTAAGAACTAATTAAACAGTGCTTATAAGCTTTGCTTAAAGTATCATCTCAACATGTAGTTGTCTCGGCGCTTCACTGGGCGGAGGGTTCTTCGAGCTCGATCGGCGCTTGGATGTCGGATGTCTGCAGGCCTGGTCCTGGACAAAAGGCGGATGGGGGCTGCGACATACATGTCAAATGCGAGCCCAGTGGTTGGGAGGCAGTGTGGTATATAAACAACCAGTGAGAACTATGTATCTTTATCTCGCCTTCAACTCGACTTGAGCTCAGGACCGAAGATCCACACGTCAGGGAGGAAGAAGTCATGGGGGCTGATGGTGAACTGCCTGGGCTCCTCCAGAATGGTGTCGCGCTATTCCAGAAAGCATCCATTTCACAGATTGTTGGCGGAGTCGTGGTTTTGGTTCGTCTTCCTCTCCAGTCATTACTTGCATTGTCGTCTAACCACCGTAGCTCGCCGTGAACTTCATCTTCCGAGGCATATACCGCCCTCACCCTCCATCCTCTTCATGGCTTCCCTGGACCCCGCCTCCGCGCATTCACGAACATCCCCGCAGTGATCCACCTGTGGAAGGGCGACTCGCACCTCGTGCTGCACAAACTGCACTTGAAATATGGCGACGTAGTGCGCGTTTCGCCCCACGAGCTCAGTTTCGTCAACCCTGACGCCTGGAGGGAAATCTACGGGCGCGGCCAAACATCCATAAAGAACGCCAAAGGCTCCATGCCCCATAAGTTCTGGCCCTCCTACGGCCAGTCAGACAACGGTGTGCCCCATATGATCATTGAGCCTTCAGACGCTGCGCATGCACGCATGAGAAGTGTTTTCCAGCCCGCATTCTCAGATCGCGCGCTAAAGGCGCAGGAGCCACTGTTCATCAAGTATGTGGATCAATTGGTCGACCTTTTGAAGAAGACAGTAAAGAAGGGCGATGAGAAACTTGATATTATGCGGCATTACAACTGTGAGTTGGTTCCCGCTCGTGGTGCCGCACCGGCGCATATTGCATGCCGGCAATCGTTTGAGAAGTAGCTGATCATCTCCACAGTTACTACCTTCGATGTCATGGGCGACTTGACGTTCGGCGAGCCGCTGGATATGCTGGCACAAGCCAAGTATAGTGCCTGGGTGGACCTTATATTCAATAGCCTCAAGGTCGCAACGAGATTCAATATCCTGCTCTTCTATCCGCGGTTACGGTCCGTGGTCAACCTTCTTCTCCCCAAGTCTTGGAGAGAGTCGGAGGTCGCGAACTTCAACCACAGCAAGGCCCGCGTGTCCAAGCGTCTGAATCGTGGCCGCGAGTCGGAAGGTACTGATCTGTGGGACCTGGTGCTAGGCGAGGAAAAAAGCAAATCGTTGTCGCGCGACGAGATGGATTCGCATGCAGTCCTGTTCGTGATCGCCGGCACCGAGACTACAGCCACCCTGCTCTCGGGTCTGACATACTACCTTCTCAAGAACCCAGACTCTCTGCACAAACTCAACGCTGAGATTCGTGGCGCCTTCACAAACTCGAGTGAGATGTCTATGGAAAGGCTCGCCGCACTGCCGTACCTTACTGCATGCATCAAGGAAGCATTCCGCGTGTACCCGCCTGTTGCAGCTACGCTGATGCGTCTCACGCCTGCGAACGGGTCCACGATCAACGGCGAGTTCATTCCGCCAAACGTGATCGTTGGTATTCCACAGTACGCAATGGCCAGAAGCCCACGCAACTTCCGGGATGCGGAAAAATTTGTCCCCGAGCGCTGGCTCGGCGATTCCAAGTATGGAAGCGACCACAGGCATGCGTCGCAGCCGTTTTCTGTTGGTCTCAGGGACTGTCTGGGCAAGAAGTAAGTACCTGACCTCCTTCTCATCCACATCAGCAACCACGTCCAAGGTTACATACTGGAGCCCTCGGCTGACTAAAGTAGTATGGCTCATCATGAGATGCGTCTGATCCTAGCGAAGATACTTTTCAACTTCGACCTGGAGCTCTGTCCTGAGAGTGAGAACTGGAAGGATCATAAGACCTTTACTCTGTGGGAAAAGCCCGCGCTGATCGTGAAAGTGACGGATTTCAAGGCTTAAGGACTGAATCCAAAAGTATGCCAGTTTCATTGTGCCCGTTGTTTGGTTGGTTGGTTCTTTCATTATGGCTAGTCGAGGGAGTTAGTTGGGCTTACCTGTTTTAGACTAGCGTGTTTGCTCAACTCCACTGTGTTCTTGCACTCTACTCGTTCTGGTGCAATGCTAGACTAAGAAAAACCTCTATCGTGATTCCTCCTCACAGCCTCGACCTAACTTATCTAGATCACAGCTCTCGGCTAGCGGGGGCGTGCAGCTGCCTGATCTTCAGCCTCGTCAGCAGGCCTACTCCTAAGCTTGAACAAACACATCCACTGGAAAACATGAGCTGGCTCAACAGAAGCCTCGAAGCAGCTCAGCCATCGTAGTAGACAGAACAAGATCGTTGTGGACACAGTTGAGTCAGATTAACGATGCCTGCGCGGATCCCCAAGAAGCTGGGAAGCCGGTTGCATCTCAGAACGAACAATCACTTATGAGGAAGACTCACGTCATTGAACTCACGGGCCTTGAGATATGCGAGCGTTGCACCGCCATAGATTGGGAATCTTTGGTGAATGGCGACGAGCGTTATCAGATCATCGTCAACGAGTCACTCCACGAACTGCATCAGTCTCAGTGTCGGATCTGCCACTTACTTGGATATTTCTTCCTGCACACTGTAGTTGGTCCGACTAAACAATAACCCTACCTACCTCCTCCAATGCATTCCCCGGGCCCCACGTGATCACAGGGGTCGATATCTACACGGGTTTAGGCCACGCGTGGGCACAATTTACGACCGCAAGACTGCTAGTCTCCAAAGCGCATCCGTACGACTCTCTAGAACCCGATTATCTGGATAATTTGTATCCACTTTCACTAAACTTGGGCAAAATTGAGGCTTGGACTGTTCACTGTCGGAACCAGCATGTTCATCAATGTTCGCTAAATCCTCAACATGACCTGAAGGAGTTAAAGTTGATCGACATTAATCGGAGAGAAGTTGTATCTGCACCAAAGCAGTGCCAACATGTTGCATTGTCGTATGTGTGGGGTAAAGTAGACGGCTATCCAACGAGCGTGACCTCAGAGACTGTGCACAAGTTGCCCAGGACCATCCTCGACGCCATCCAGATCACGAAAGATCTAGGGTATGAACACCTATGAGTTGATCAATTTGTACGTCAGTCTTTTGTCATCAATAGCTCACATAGTCTAACATCCAATGCTGGCTGCCCTAATGTATCTCGAGACGTACAGCACACGCACCTTATCATACGACATTGACGCTCTCAATGCCATTGTTGGGGCGCTCAACACACTCAGAAACGAAGGAATCTATCAACTGTGGGGGGTTCCGTACGCGCGGCCTAAGGACTTTTCTCGCTTTGTGACTGTAATCAAGCCGTGCAACAAAACCTTGTCCTGCACATCAGAACATGGGGAAGGAGTTGCACTGACGTGGTTTCATACGGGAAGGGCGAGACGTCGAAAAGCCTTCCCCAGTTTGAGTCCAATTGACTGGGAAGGAGCAATAACAGGCATAACGCCCCCGACATCGAAACTTCGACGCCTGCCAAGCTGCTGTGGAGTTGACTTACTGACTGAAACGGGACGACAATCGCTCTTGACCTAATGGCCGAGCTACAACGCAGGCTCCGACGTCTCCCAAGAGCTATATTTGCACGATTAGACTTATACGCAGCCCATGGTCAGTATGGAGGGCGTGGCCATCCCACTGACCCCTCAGATCTACCACATCTACCCGGTCCAATGGTCCGTGCCTCCTGGCCATCAGCCCAAGCCGCTGCCCAGGATCAAGGCCTTGCTGATCGGTGAAATACGGAATAGTGCATACCATTACATGGACTACATGATACTGCTGAGATGCTGTGAGACCGGACAAGGGCAACGATTCGAGCGGATTGGCTTTGCGCATTTAGCATTGATACCAGTTTTCTCGTATGAGGCCTTGATCAAGCTGGCACGCAGACCCGTAGTCGACCCGGATTGGAGATGGGTTGACAGCGATATGAAACCGCTGGACAGCACGTTTGCTGCTGTCCGGGGACATGTGAGGTCAGACGAGTTCATCGACTGGCACGCGTGGTGGAGACGTTGCTTCACACCGGAGGTTGTGACGGTCGTCTGACGCATGGCAAGGCATGGCTGGATGTGTTTGCAGCGGAAGATGCGCCTGGCAAAAGTGCAGGCTCAAGTATGACTGCAGGAGACTATATGGTTAGATCAGGGTGAAATATCCTGGAGAATCAATGACTCTCCAGGTGGTCCCCAATAGTCAGAATTGTCTCATGTTTTCACAACACAAGGTTTGCAAGCAATGATGAGAGGCTGAGTTTGCGACGTGGAGGATGATCTTAGTGCAAGTGTACTCAGGCAATTTCGGAGCAACAGAAGAGTTCGAGAGAGATGAAAAGGTTGAGATCAGGCGGTCCCCTGGTTTCCAAACAAGCTTATCTAATGAGGCTTAGGCTTCTTGGCGCAGACGCGAAACGCGAAATGCACGCGTTGTAAAGTGGAACCATACATGTGCAAACCATGTGGAAGCTCAAGACACTTATCACACATGTAGCCTTCTGTACAATGACGTTGCGCATCTGCGTTCGCTATGGATTTCCGGATGACCGCGGAGCTGGGGAATTCTTGCCGGAGCATCCCGCAGCCGCACTAACTCCACGATGACGATCGTTGCCCTAACCTAAGTGGTTTTATCATTCATCGATGTGCATCTCTGTTCTACCATCAAACCCTGGTATCACTATTCATACAAGGAGCTGGGCCCTTAAAATAGCGACAGCCTCGTTGTCATCGCCCGTCACCAACACAACATCTGCTTGTTCACTATGGTCGACGCCACCCCGAAGAAAAGCGGCTTCCGCGCTATGTTTGGGATGCGCTCAAGCAGCTCCAAAGAGCCAGGAACACGCAGAAAACTGACAAAGAAGGGCTCACGAGTGGACATGTCAGCAGCTGTCACAGATCGACGGCGGCAGGACTCAGGAAGCTTCTCTAGTCAATATAGCGGAGAAAACGCTAGACAGCGCGCAGCACTGCCTACATATGAAGACGTCACAGGCGATGCGCCTCATGTCTTTCGAGACGACCCTTATACAGCAATCAGATCCCACAGCGCTGTACCGGTGTACTTTGAATCCGATGCCGAGTATCGCCGCAACTCAGAAGGGCTACAACAATTTGCTGCTCCATTGTATCAAACCAGCACCGCGAACTCCGCAAGAACGGGTTCCTTACCACAGATCTATCATGAGCGATCGGGATATCAGAGTCAGCCGTCAACCCAGAGACCGCCCCCTTCAAAGCTAAGCAAGGCTCATCGAGCGCCCGCCCGCCGTGATGACGTTCTCGACAAGGACACTGGTGAACGCAAGGACCTCACAGATATGATGCACGCTTTTACTTACAACGACGCTCTCGACTCGGTCGATGAAGTGAGCCATCATCATGATGAGGTTTTCTACGACCCTACCAAGCCAGATGGAACAGCTATGTTGGGTGCCGTTTCTCCGGAAGTATGGCTACACGTGGCAGAATACATGTCACCTCTCGACGTTGCACGCCTCTCTTCTACCTGTCGCACGATGTTCATTCGACTGGGTCGCCAGCCCTACAAATTGCTCTTGGAACCTCAAAACCGCCCTGCTCGTCTCGATTTCCTGCTAGCAATGGACCACAAGCTCCCTCGACACCTTCTCTGCTTTCCATGCGCTCAATGGCATCTCCGAATCCAGCCAGGTCTTGAAACACTTAAGCCCCACAACGTACTTAACCCGCTGTTCGAATGTCCAAACTTCACAAACAATCTTCTCCCGCCTCCTAGGATCCGCATCAGCGAAGGGCGCACACTACCATTTGCATTTGTGCAGCTGGCAAGGCGACATTGGGCCTTCGGGCCCGAGTACGGCATCCCACATCACTCGCTTGCAAGGCGTTGGAAGGACACGAATTCCCCCTGGGCGCATGAGAGCAAGTACCATGTCACCGACAAAGGGCACGTCTTGATGCGGGTCAAATCACAAGCCTACGTTCAGGGCGGTATGACGACAGCTGGCAAACGGATGCTGCTGTTCAGCAGAGACGATTACACGCCTTACTTCAGTGTATGCAGTCATTGGAGAAATGGCGTGCTAACGTTGATACCAAAGTGTGCGATTGACCACATTCCTGTATCGGAGGTAAATGTGATCAACGGAATCAAAGACCACCTAGCTCCTAAGAAGCCTGTTGGTAACGTGCCATCGTGCCACACGTGTCGGCCTATGCGCCGTTGTCCGGAATGCCCTACGGAGTACTTGGTGGAGCTCAAGATGGTCGAAGACAAGACGGTGAAGAGTAATGGTATTGAGCGATTCAAGCAGGCACTTGTCGTGACCAGATGGAGCGACCTCGGACCCGGACGGAGCCCTGTGGACGCCGAGTGGGCGGCGATCACAGGCGAAAACGAAGACTACGATAGTTTCCAGGAGATTGGAAGAAGAGCTATCAGCGGTGTTTTCGAGAGTGCATTTACGGACACGACACCCGGTCAGAGAATCGTGACAATGAATCCTAAGAAGGTCAAAGCGAACGACATTGGAGGCGAATGGTACTAGGCCAGGACAACGCAGATCAACGCGCCCTTCACGTCACTTGGCAGCTATGCAATAATATGAAAAGCCTGGCTCTTTCAACTCTAATCACTTAATGCATCATCATGAGCAAGCTCAGAGTGCGCTCAATATGGCCATCATGACAGTCACGTGATCAAATCTCAAACAAGCATACGTAAGTTAGCCAAGTATCGTCGATCACCAGCATTCTATCGACAAATTCACCACGACTCGTGCAGCTTCTGAGTGTTGGCGCATCTTTTAACCTGTCGAGGCGGTAGTCGCCATGGAAAACTTTGATCGGTCCGACGCCAAGTCTTGGATAAGATGATCTGATAAAAATTCTCTCGTGGACATTACCCATGCTTCGTCGCCGGACCACGTACACTTTACTCATTCTGGCCGACTCCGACTGCATGTTACATACTAGTCGAAACTAAATGCCGCGGAAATGCTAATTATCATCGGCAACGAAGGCTGCTACCACCATGCCCTGCGGGAACTACACCTCAACAGGTGTACTAGATCAAGACAAGTCTAGCATTGCACCCTGCCACGCGAGACAGCGGGACCAGAGTCCGTTCTATCGGATGTTTGAGGGTCAGTGGTCGCTCTCGCACTCGGAGCACCGAGAAAAACGAGCACGTTGCGGGGCTTAAGATAAAACCATGTCCATCTAATCTGATTCCATCCTCCCATTCTCTCGAGCAGTTGTCTGTCGAAAACGATTTCAATATGCGCTTTTCCACAGAGCGTGCCCACGACCATGGCTCGATTGAGAGTCAGCCGCAGACTGTGGCTTCCGCTGAGAAAGGGCAAGCTGTGGTAGTCGCCAGCAGCGGTTCCTCGGCCAGAAGTGAGGGAGGACGAAGTCAGCTCGTACCGGTCAGGATGAAGCTCATCTCCATCTTGCTTGTCACAGCTATCGGTTTTGGATCCCACTGGAGTAGCGGTGTGACTGGCGCGATGAAAAGCACGCTGAAGAAGGTACGCAAACACGATGTCGCCATGTCGCCTGATGGAGCTGACAGAAGCAGCAATTGCACATCAACAATGCTCAGTATGCGGTTCTCGAGGCCTCCGAGGACTTCATGAAGACGGCTTTGATCCTGCTCAGCGGCGTGGTCACGGACAGAATCGGAGGTGCCAGCGCCATGCTGTGGGGCAACGCCATATTCAGCATTGGTGCTATCTTCATCGCGGCAGCTACTACCGTACGGTCGTACAAGTTCATGATCTTTGGTGTTATTGTTCAGGCTTTTGGTGACATCGCCACACAAGTCGCCCAGTACAAAGTTTTCAGTTCCTGGTTTGCTCCTTCTGATGGATTCGCTTCCACGCTCGGCCTCGAACTTGGAATCGGCAAGATTGGATCTTTCGTCGGCAAAGCGACAGCCAACGTCATCGCAAAGAACACCGGAGACTTCAGCTGGGTGTACTGGACCGCCGTGTTCATGAACCTCTTCACTAACGTCGTTACACTGGTGTTCTGGTTCTTCACCAAGTGGTGCAACAAGACTTACTCCGGCATGCTCGATCCAGCGACTGGCGAGAAGCTCACTGAGAACAACAAGAAGTTCGAGTTTGGCAAGTTACTACGTCTGCCGTGGACGTTTTGGGGTGTTGTCTGCTTCTCGTTATTCCAAACTAGCACTGCCGGCATTTACAATCAGAACGCTACTGAGCTCGCCGAGCAGCGCTTCAATATCGACTCAGTTCGGGCTGGCTGGTACTCGGCGATGTCGCAATACCTAGGCTTCTTCCTAGTACCATTCATCGGCGTTTTCGTTGATCTTTTCGGCAACCGCATCACCCTCATGGTTGTATGTGCGGTGGGCATGCTGCTATCCATGTGCCTGGCCGCTTGGGGTCCGACTATCGGCGGCACCGCTGCATCCTTCGGTATCTACGCAGTCGCAACCTCCTTTGGACCGACTGTCATCATTGACGCTATTCGCACTACAATGTGGTACCAGGAAGTTTTCGGATCTGGCTACGCTGTCAAGATAGCGGTCAACAACGGCATGACCATCTTCGTGCGCATCATCACCGGCGTCATTCAGGACCGCGACGGCAACTCATACGACAACGTCGTCAAGGGCTATGTCTTCCTCGCCGCTGGATCGGTTGTCGTTAGCTGTGCCCTGCTTGTAGGCAGCTATCGGACTGTGGATCTGGGGCTGTTACAGTGGACTAAGAAGCAGCGCATGGCAAAGGGTGAGGTTATCAACGAAAGGAGGGTGCATTCCGAGAATGGAGAGGCAGGTGTGCGCAACAGGAAAATTAGCATGACGTTGTTCATTCTGCTCATCTTCTTCATCTTGGGGGCTTGGGCAGCGTACTTCTGGGGTGTTGCAACAGGCAACAACAGCTGAAGAGCAAGACATAGTTGCGCATGTATAGTAGCGCCGGCGGCAGGTAATCGCCTCAAGTCATTGTCTCTTCCTCCCTGAACTTCTCTCCGCTGACGTCCTGCTATCCACCCGTGCTCCCGTGCCTGGCCTCTCCAAACACTCTAGATGCGGTCAGGCCTCCTCAAATGTTCGCCTCTGACCCAGTGACTGATTCACCCTTGATCGGAGTAAGGACTCGTGGAGACACATCCATCTCAATCCTCCAACCACTGTCACGGGTCCGGATGAGGCCAAAAACCGCGATCTTGAACGCAAGCGATTCTGAAGAAGCTCTTGCTGCCACCTTTTTGAGTGAGCATGCGACATGGTCGAAATCTGTAATCTCATCCAACTTCGGGCCGCTGGCGATGCAGGTGCGAATGAAAAGATGGAAGTTTGGAAGCGTGAAAAGGTGTTCAGACCCCGCCATTTGCTGCAGCATATCCCCAATGATCCTTCCGGTGACGATAGGCATCCTGACCTAATATAGTTCGGCCATAATGTCGATCGACCCGGCTGGCCAGATAGCGCATTTGATGGCAGTCGTGAACTCATCTTGACCCACGCGGAGTATCATAGAGTGGACTAGTTTCATGCCACTCATCGATATCTTGCCACTTATCCTGGTCACTGTACAAGCGAGACACTTTGTACCATTTTCGAAGAGTCCGATAAGCAGCTTTGTCGAGCAAGTAATATGGGCTGAAGAGAGATCGTAGATAATGCGGATAAGAGCCTTGAGCTTCACTTCGTCTTTGCCGACAGCTTGAAGAGCGAAACATGCGGCGTTGATAGCCGTCGCATCGTCGACGTCGTCCGTAAGCGTTGAAAATAGCTGCGCCACGCCTTTTTCAAAGACCTCAAGGCTGGAGGTGTTGGTGGTCATGGTCCTGAGTCTAGCTGGTAGAGAATGAAAAGTGGATAGACACTGGTGAAGCGGGGATATTGAGAAGGTCAAGTAAATGAGAGGCACCCCAGGAGTACTGCTTGTTTATGAGCTTGGCACGCGCGCACCCTCACTTCACCTACCCAGGTAGGCAAGAAACTTCTGGACTGCTGGGCTGCTCAATCAGATTATGACCTTGGGATATAGTGTACCATGCCGGAAATCGCATGGAGTCTTTTAAAAGAGCGAGCGTCTTGCATGGTGATAGATAATCTCGACGAGGGCTTCGAGCTTAGAGGAACAGGTGCCGACAGCGGCGAGGAAGAATTGGATCGTACGAACGGTAGCTCGGTCATTGCAGTCAACTGGCAAAGCTTCAATCAGCTGCGTAGCTCCGAAGATGAAGATTTCGTCTTTTCCGCGGCTAGTCGACATCTTGCTGGCGATTGGCCGGACGATGGGAGTACTGATGGTGACGATACAGGTTGCATTCGTTGAGGTGAATGTGAGTACGAATGTTGAGAAGAGAAGCCACTACCACATGCATAACATCAGCCTTCCTCACATACACGTTACTACTCTCAATCGTACAGATAATAGTACTCAATAGATATACAGCTTCTCCTCTACAACACATACATCATCGACGTCTACAACGCTACGGAACCGCTCTTTTGTGGGCTAAATGGGTTTCGTACGTCTTCATTCGCCTGATCTTACACGTCAACGCATCTACCACCACCACCACCACCATCTCCTCGAAGCGCCCAGTCTTTTCCATTTCCACGTCGAATTCCGGTGGATCATGTAATCCTTGCTCTGGATACTCTTGTGAATGCCCCAGAGTCCGCCCAGCGGCCAGACGTTTTTCAGTCGCATGCCCCAGTTCTTCTGCGCCATGTCTGTGTACTTCTGGATATCGACGTGAACCTTGTCGTGAACGTCGGGCAGGCCGCCGGCATTGTACTTCGTCCGCAGACCCTCGTGCCACTGGCGATCGAACTGCGACCAGAACTCATCCTTGCTGTAGTAGGTGTGCGCGTACAGCCACTTCATGCCGCCCATCTCACCCAGTGTCTTCTCGAGCGCGCGGTTCTTGCTGAGGTACTCCTGCGGTTCCTGGGGTCCAAAGCCCCAGAGGCCGATGTTAAGCATTTGAGTATCCTTCAGCTCGCCTTTGGTGTGTGGGTGCATAGTGGGCTGTTCGCTCTGCTTCAACGGGCAGAGCCAGATTGGCCAGATGTTGAACTCCTTCTCAGTGTAGTCAATGAACTTCTCGGCGTTGGGATAGGGAAGAGCCATGTCCTGTACGATATAACGTGTCGCGATTCCACTAGCGTGCAAAGCTCGATACAGCATGCGCGTGTGTAAGAAGTCATCCAGGAACCAGCGTGTAAATCTGTTGAACGGAAATTTCATGTAGTTGAATGCAGACCGCCCGACCCAAAAGCCACCGCGATCGTATCGAAACATGTACTCGGCCAACGGGATGTACTCAATCACAGGCTCGTCAGATGTGCGCGTTACTTCTTCAACATGGAGGTAAAACCAGGGATCCAGAGCGTGAGAAAAGGTTTGGGGTTTGATGTTCGGTGGTAGATGGTCAGTCATCTGGCCGGTGACGATAGCACCATGATCTTTGGAGAACAAAATACCGTCCACATAGTCGTTCTTCTCGCCGCTCCCGCCTTCAGTATGTTCACGGACCTCTTTGACAGCTTGCGCTATACTCCTGGTCGGGTAGTAGGTCGTCTTTACATACTTCTTTGCTTCTATGAGTCGAAGATTGACCAGCGTGGTGACTCCGAGCGTGCCGACCGCGCCAGCAGCTCCACGGAAGAGGTCTGCGTTCTCCTTCTCAGATGCTGTGACAACCTCACCATCCGCCATGACCATCTCGACCTCATTGATTGTCCGGTCGAAGAAGCCAAACTTGAAACTACTGCTTTCACCCGCCGTGCCTGCATAGCCTCCTCCTACCGTGATACCGGGGAACTCCATCACGACGGGGGGCACCAAGCCATGTGGCAAAGTAGCCTCAACGAGCCTATCCATCGGTACATTGGGCTCTACAAGGGCCGTACGCGTGTGCTTATCAACCTTGACAACATTTTTTAGGCCACTGATATCGACGACCCGCTTCTTGAGATTTGGACGTGTGGAGTTGGTCGAGCCATGCGATATCCTGAACGGCTCCTTGCGTATGAAGTAGTCTTTCACCTTTGAGGCGACATGCGCAACAATGCGCTGATGGCGATCCATCACAGAGAAGAAAAGGGAATGAGAGACTCCGGCAAATGCAAATGCTTTCTATTGATACATGATGCTATGGGACTCGCTCGTGATGTGAACGCGGCTGTCTCAGCTTTTCTGCGCCAGCACACTAGTACCTTTATCGTTAGCGTTCCCCTTTGAGTGTTCATCTCGTTTCAAGGTTACATCAATGCCATCCACACAAGACGACAGTCTAACTATCGAGATAACAGAAGAGACTTGACTCATTGGCAGCGTAGAGTCGGTAGAGCCTGGATGGGCACATTGCTTCAACGATGACGAAGTACTTATGTTGGGACCTGAAGATCGGACCCTGAAGGCCGGACGCGTCGCTTGCCGTGCCCTGCAGAAGCCCGAAGATTCTGGAACGCCACATTTGAAAGTTGGAGCTAGTTTGCGAGGTTCTCGTTCAATTGTGCCACAATTGTCACTGCCCAGGCTATCTACTGCGGAGTTGCACCGAACGGTGGGGCTGGAGTGCGGGGATGCATCGAATGACAACGGGTTGTCAAGCCAGCCGCACGCCTGACGATCCCTTGGAATTGAGTAGCGTGCCTTATAAGTAATACGACACTGCCGGTCAATCTCACGCGGTTTGCCTCTCCAACACTCAACAGTATGATTATACGGATGTTCGCGGCTCTCGCCGGCACTGCTGTCGCTTTGCAGCCATTACCGCCAGTACAATGGACGAACGCCAACAGGTTCTCGAACGGCTTCAGTGGATTCGCGACCCGTAATTCGTCCAAGATCATATACATCGATGGCTCGTGGGCAGATACTGCAGACAGCGAAGGCCTGACGCTCATACCCCCGACCGCATTCCAGTTTGCGGAAACGTTCCGACAAGATCTCTCCAATTGGACGACCGCGAACTGGACGCTCCAGCGAGTCGATCAATTCCCAGACAACGTGCAGGGTATTTTCCTAGGGCGATTTAGAGGATCCGAGGATGAAATTACCTACGAAAACGGCAAGACGACAGAAGAGGGCTATGAGATCGAAATCACAAATCGTACTGTTTACATCGGTGGGACGGGGGCCCGTGGCATGTTTTGGGGTACAAGGACGCTACTGCAGCAAGCAATGATCGCCAATGGATCTTCTCTGCCTGCAGGTCGCACAGTCGATGCGCCTGCATATGCCACACGTGGATACATGCTCGACGCGGGCCGCAAGTGGTACGCACATGAGTTTCTAAAGGAGTTGTGTACATACGCATCCTTCTTTAAGATCTCAGAGTTCCACTACCACAGCAGCGATAATGCGCCTCTGAACAGAGGTCTCAACGAGACATGGGACAAGGTCTTCTCGCACTTCTCACTCTACCCAGAGCAGAACACAGAGCTACAAGGCATCATCGAGCGCAAGAACGAGACGCTATCGCGAACGCAATTCGAAGATTTCCAGAACCACTGCGCGCAACGCGGAGTGACCGTCATACCAGAGATCGAAGCACCAGGACACGCTCTTGCTATCACTAAATGGAAGCCAGAGCTCGCCCTTGCCAAGGAAGATCTCCTGAACCTCACTCACCCCGACGCGATACCGACTGTAAAGGCGATTTGGAGCGAATTCTTGCCGTGGTTCCAGACAAAAGAGGTGCATATTGGTGCTGATGAGTACGACCCTGAGCTCGCCGACGATTACATCAATTTCGTGAACGAGATGTCCGAATTTGTAAACTCAACGGCTGGGAAACGAGTTAGAATCTGGGGCACTCACGAGCCATCTGAGAACCTGGCAATCTCCAAGGACATAGTCATTCAGCACTGGCAGTACGGGCAATCTGACCCCGTCCAGCTGCAGAACGATGGTTACGGTCTCATCAATTCCGAAGACTGGTGGGCGTACATGAGCTTGAAGAATGACCACACACCCATTCTCCCCGCGCCATACCCGCAGTTCTACAACACCAGCCGGACATTGAACTTCGCGGACGTTTCTGGCTGGCAGTGGGACCCGTCCGTCTTCAACCCCGTCAACATAACGGAGCAGCTCGGCCCTGACGCCAGCGGCAACAAGGGCGCCATTCTCGCTGCCTGGAACGACAACGGACCCGACGCAACCACTCAACTAGAAGCCTACTACGCCATGCGCGAGGGCATTCCCGTCATGGCAGCGCGAGCCTGGACCGGCCGACGAGGTCTAAACATCACAACGCAGGACACCAACGCCACAATCGACTTCCTTGCCTCGCGTGCGCCCGGCCAAAACCTCGACCGCCGCCCCGCCTCCCTACTGAGCTCTCAATCCACCCGCCCAATCATCTCCTGGAACCAGCGCGACGGCCAAATGACCCAGACCTTCAGTAAAGGCTCCTTCGGCCCCCCTTACACCCTCAGCCTAAACGCCACCTCCCCCTTCTCGCTCACCGGCCCAGACACTTCCCTCGCACTAACCACCACCACCGACGCCACCAACACCTCTCTGACGACCCTCGTCTTCACCACCGCAGACGGCTTCCCCTACCCCCTCCGCAACGTGTCCTACGCCGACTACGACCCCGGCCACCCCGGCCGCATCTGGGCCAACCAGTCGACCTCGCCGCACAGCCCCATCCCGCTCACGCTGCCGGTGCGCCTGCGCATCGAAACAGACATCTACAACGGGAGTCGGGTGTGGGTGAACGAGGCCTTTGCGGGGCGCTTCGAGGTGTTTGTGTACGGCGGGCGCAACACGGTGTTTAGCTGGAGCCAGATGGCGTTTGTGGCGCCGCTGGACAGCGTGGATGGCGGCGTGGACGGGCTGCGAGTTGAGCGCGGGGTCGGGCTGTATAATGTGACGGCTGGGAACGGGAGTTATGGGGCGCCGGCGGCGAAGCCGGAGCCGAATGTGGCGGGGAGGAGGGGGGTTGAGGGGGTGTTTTATTTTGTGGTTGGGGCTGTTACGATGTGGTTGTTTGTTTGAGCGTGTTTGAATGTGATACCTCGATTGGCCGTTGGCCACGCTTGTAATTAGAAAAGCTATGACTTTCTTCAGATGGATGGTTGCATGATTTGTGATCGCTGGCAACCCTGTCATGTATTGTTTAGCCCCGATCCTTAGTAGATAGCTGCTCATCAAGCTAAGTCAGCGTCTGTCTAGTTTCAGCGCTTGAGTGGTCGTCAGCGAGCCAGCGACGTCGATCGGAGGAGTGTATACGTATTCGTATATGTAAACGTATGAAGTCTTTCTAACATGTATCTCTAATATGTATCTTTAGCACGCATCTCTAACATGTACACCGCGCTCCATCCTCCTTCGGCACCCAGACCTTGGTATCCTCATCTTTCTCACTTTTTCTCCTTGCTCTCCTCCACTACCAGTGCCCGCCTATCCGCCTCAGCAGCGTCAACGAGCCGCTCAAACACGGCCGTCAGATACTTCTCCTCGGCCGCAGTATTCGCACTAACAATACGAATCACATACGCCCCACATATCACCGAACTGCTGATGTAAAACTCGCCCGCGGCGTTGATAGCCTCGTAGACGCGTTGCGTCGCTGCGTTGCACGCACCTTGGTCTGCTGTTCCTTTACCCGAGGCAGCCTGCGGTAGGACCTGGAACGTGGTCAGACCGAAGGCAGCGTCAGTGGTGACCTTGAACAGGTCAGGCCGGGATTTGACTAGAGCAGCGAAACCCTCGCCCAGCTTGATGTGCGACTGGATGAACGCGCGCAGCCCACTTGCGCCATACGAGCGTAGAACAAACCACACCTTGAGTGCCCGGAAACGGCGGCCAAGCGGGATCTGCCAATCGCGGTAATCCGTTACGAGACCAGACTCGGTGTACGAGTTGCGTAGATACGATGGTGTGATGGAGAAGGTGTCGATGAGGTCGGCACGGCGCGATATGAAGAAGGCGCTACAGTCGAAGTTTACGAGCAACCATTTGTGCAGGTTGACATTAAAAGAGGAGAAGGCAGACATCGGGGGGCAAAGGTGTTGGTATTCGGGCAGCACGAGCGCAGAGCCGGCATAGGCGGCGTCGACATGAATCCACAGGTCGGGATGAGAGGGGGCGAGGGCGGCAATGCCGGCCAGGTCGTCGATGGCGCAGGTTGCTGTGCTGCCGAGGGTGGCGGTGAAGTAGAACGGGATCAGACCTTTGGCCTCGCACTCCCGAATGGTGGTTTGAAGTGCTGCCGCGGTGACGCTATAGTTCGATTCTGCGGGCGCGGGGACAGTGCGGAACCGGGTTCCAGCGATAATGGCAGCTTTCTGTGTCGATGAATGTGCGTGCTCCGACCCCAGCGCGACCATCTTCCCGCGCAGATCAGCAGCAGCATCCATCTTCTCTTCACCTTCGGGCATGTGCGCCAGCCGCCTACGTATTACCCGCTCGCGCGCCGCCACCATCGCCGTGACTATAACCTCGCTCGCGGTGCCCTGAATGATACCCCCACCCTCGCCCTTGCTCAGGAACACTTCTGGCAGCACCAGCAACCGCGCCACCCAATCCATAACCACTGTTTCTAGCTCCGTAATGGCCGGCGAGCAGATCCAGTTAAACGCTGCGGCATTGAATGCACCAGAATACATATCACCCAGCATTGCAGGAAACGACGAATTACAAGGGAAAAAGGCCATGAAACGGGGCGACTGCCAATGGGTCAAACCAGGCATAATGACGCGGTGGATGTCCGCCTGGATAGCATCCCAGGACTCGCCGTCCTCGGGCGCCGCATCTGGGATCAGTGCGTGCAAGTAGCCGGGCGTGACAGAAGGCAGCACGGGGCGATCGGCAAGTGTATCATAGTAGGCGGCGACTGGGCGATCAGCTGACGCGGAGAGGGTCAGCGGGGGAGGACGTACTGTCGTCGATGGCGGCGGTGGCTGCAGTGCGGAATTGCGTCGAGTCCATGGTGGGGTGTTTAGGGTAGGTAGAATTCGAATTAACGAGATGGAACAATTCAGGGAATGAGACTGAAATCCACACTCTATCAGCTCCCAGTGGGTCTTTCTGACTGGACTTGTCAATGTTAGGGCGCAGAACAATGTCGAATGTTGCAGTGCCTCGGAACGATGATGGTTAGATTCCCGTTCCGCGCACATGACTACGCGTTACTTCTTGCAGAAAGATCTGCTGGCACCTTCCTCAGGACAGCCTAGTCTCGGGTGGACCTGCAGGAGCCGCAGACGTGACAGCCACTTGAAGGTTGACGTCTCGGAAACATGCCCACCTCACAACAGTTGCTCACTTCAGACCCACGTCGACATTTCAAAAAAAGCCTTGCATTGAATGTGCTCGTTACCCCGACCTCGGACATACAAAGAATCTATCAACCGCTGAACGCCTAGCTCTCCAAGATCATTCCGCCGGCCCGGTATTACAGTGATACACGCAGTACTACAGTGATACAATACAGAGGGGATTCGCTGGGAGGTGATGGTGGTATATAGACAATGGAACTTTTAGAATATGGCGTCTAGACGCGCGATACGTCGCGGCCGAAGACCTTGGCCTTGACCCAGTCCATCAGCACCAGGATGCGGTTGCGCGTGCTGAAGCACATGCTGAGGTAAGCGCTGCGCCAGAAGAAGTAGGTGATGGTGCCGCCGGACGCAATGTTGCCGGAGAACCACGAAATATCAGCGACAGCCTTCTCGGAGCCGATGTAGGCGAGCGAACCCTGGTGGGAGTACTCGAAGGGGTTGACACCGCGCATCCTCCTCAGGCGCTTCTGCAGATCCTTGATCTCGTCGAAGGCCTTGTTGCGAGCCTCGGCGTTGGGGGCCTTCTCCTGGATGTCAGAAAGCTCGGCCAGCTTGGTCTCGATCTCCTCGGACTTGGCCATCTGGTTGAACATGCGGGCGAGGAAAGCTCCCTCCTGGGCGGCGACCTGAGCAGTAGGCGCGTAGTTGGCGACGGCGCAGTCACCGACGGCCCAGACGTTGTCGGCACCCTTGACGACGAGGTACTCGTTGACGGCAAGGCCGCGGCGCGAGTCCTTCTGGGCGGGGATCTGGTTAATGAGGTCCTTCACGAGCGGGCGCATGGCGTTGCCGGTGGCCCACACAAGCAGACCGTAGGGAATGCGCTCGAGCTGCTTCTTGCCGTCGGGCCCGGTCGACTCAGCCTCGATGTACTTGTCGGTGACGTTCTTGACCATGGTCTTGGTGCGGATGTCGATGGTCTCCTCCTTGAACGTCTTCTCGGTGTAGTCAATGAGCTGCTTGGAGAACATGGGCAGCACATTGGGCAGAGCCTCGACGAGTGTGACGTGGAACTTCTCGGTGATCTCAGGGATCCACTTCTTCAAGTCCGAGTGGAAGAAGTCCTGCAGCTCACCGGCAAACTCAACACCGGTGGGGCCGCCGCCGACGACGACCATGTGCAGCAGGCGCTGGCGCTCCTTCTCCGACTGGTCCTTGAAGGTGGCCGTCTCGCAGCAGTCCATGATGCGGTTGCGGATGGCCTGGGCGTCGCCAACCTCCTTCAGGAACAGAGCGTTTTCGCGGACACCGGGAATGCCTGGCACGTTAGCAGGGCAGGTAGAGAGGGGGCGCATACGCACCGAAGGTGGCGTTCTCGGCGCCAACACCCACGACGAGCATGTCGAAGGGGATCTGGGTCTGCGAGACGTCGCCCTTGATGGGCGACTCGTCGTTGATGTAGATGAGGCGCTTCTCGTAGTCGATCTTGGTGGCCTCGGCCTCGTAGTACTTGACGGCGGCCTTCTTGTGGCGCAGGAAGTTGCGGATGGGCTCCATGATGGAGCGGTGCTCAATGGTGCCGACTGTGCACGACGGCAGCAGCGGGGTGAACAGGAAGTAGTTGCGCGGCGACACGACGATGACGTTGTAGTTCTCCGTGTCGAGCTTCTTCAGCAGCGAGACAGAGCCCCAGCCGGTGCCTGCGAGCGTCAGCGGCGGCGCGGTCGCCAGGATCACGGGACCTACCCAGGACGACGAGCGTCTTCTTCTGCGGGTCCGGCGGCGGCTGGTCGACGGGATGGCGCGTCTCGTAGATGCCGTAGCCCACGTAGGCGAGGCCTGCGACGGCCGACACCCACGTCAGGCGCCATGTCCAGCGCAGGAGGCGGAAGCCGCCCTTCTTGACCTGCTGCTTGTTCGGCGTGAGGTTGCTCTGGGCGCGGATGCTCTGGCGCAGGGCCAGCTGAGCCTGCGCGGGGCGCGGCGTCCAGCGGGCGCGGGCGGCCAGCGTCGGGCGCTGCGTGGTGTACGCGCGGCGGGCGACCTGCTGGAGGGCCGTCGCGGCGAAGGGCCGCATGGGGGGAGCCATTGAGCTGTGCGGGCGTCACGGAGCGGTGCGGGCGACTCTGAGCTTCACAGGCGATGCCGCCGTATATGAGGGCGATGCGAGGGCGGGCGGAGGTGGTCGATGCACCGCGTTTTTTCTGCGATGACGAGCGCAGGCCAGGATGCGATTTGCGCCTCCAGATAAGCTGCCGCTTCGCCGGGACCGGCCTGCGGCTGCACGCCCACGCTTGCATGTACCATTTACTACACACATATTTAGACATCCAATGGCCACCCGTGCTATCTGCCTGCACACTGTGTTGAGAGATAGACCGCCCAGTGTCCACGTCTCACCAGCGCTGTCGCGCCCAGCTCTGTCTCTGTCGCACTCAGCTCGGCTCCAGCGCCGCGCCCTCGGACCACAGGCGAGCGCGCTGGGTGAGCGGCCAGTCCAGTCATCCTTTTACGCGGTGCATCCACCAGCCCAGCGCCCTTCACCCATCCCATCCAATGCCGTCCCGCTCGGCCCTGTCCTGTCTCAAACCGCCCGCCCCTGAAACTGTAAATGCCAGCGCCCCGGCAAAGCTTGGACTGCCACTGCGCACCCAGCCGTGACCACCCAGATCCGTGTTGTATCTGTTTGCAGCGTGCGTGGTGAGCTTCGGCGCGGCACCGCACCGAGCCTCAACATCCACCTCACACGAGCCGTCTCATATGAAGTGTCCATCTCGAACACACAAATGCTTAGTTGGTAGCTGTTAAGCCAAACAATTGTAATAATACTCACTACCCAGCTCTGTACCTTGTGCACTGCGCCAGCCAAGCAACCGACAGCACGCACGCATCTCGGTACCGCAGACGCTCGCAGACACTCGGGCGGCGCAACCTCGGATCTGTGCTGTTGATCCGCACAATCTCCGGGCGACGCTCGATGCATCGCCGAACCCTCGCCATCGCTGCTGACAGCCTGACAATGCGCTCTCGACAGGACACAACAGCCTCGTTTCGCACACCCAAGGCCAAAAACGAGATTTTGAAGTTTCCGTTAACGAGACAAAGTTACGATCGCAAGTATGGCTGCACGATGACGCCCTTCACTCATGTGCTCTTATCGATAAGCACGTCTCCGCACGCAGCGGAATGATGACAAGCACACAGATGCGGACAGCGTGCCCACATACATAAAGTAACCACTACTCGCGCAGAATATTCAGCCGACAGATTTTATTACCCTCTGTAAAATCAGCAAGAACCGTGTAATTGACCACCATGCCCCACGCAACCGCTACAGTAAACGGCGTCCAAGTCGCCCGCACCGAGACCTGGGAAGTCGTAGACGGGAACATCTACGTCCGTCTCTCCCCCCCTGTTCCCTGCCTGCTCTCTCCGTTCCCTCAATCCTTGCCCTCTCTCTGATATCATCTCAGTTCCCGCCCTCTTCCATAACCCAGAACCACTTCACCCCCACATCCACCACAACCAAGTGCCCTTACAAGGGGACCGCCTCCTACTACACCGTCACCACGAACAAGACGGAGATGCAAGACGCCGCGTGGTATTACCCCGAGCCTATCCAGGGTATGGAGAAGATCAAGGGATTTGTCGCGTTCTACAAGAAAGCGGGGATTGAGGTGGGTGTTGAGGAATAGGCGGTGGCAGAGGTGTAAAAAGCGGCTCAGATGCGTTGCTTAGGAGTATAGCTGTTGTAGGCGCACCAAATACAGGCCGGCCTAGGTGGCAATTACAGCGAAGCACCTACAGCTCCGAATCAGTCATGAAACGATGGCGTTTTTACCCTTTGGTTCCTCCTGCAGCCTTGCATTTCCTACAACCACTGTGGTGCTGTTGAACTGCGTATTTCCTTTAACTGTGACTTGATCTCTGGGCCAGTAGGATCTCTAGGCCAGTAGCATGTCGCTCTTGAGTTTCCCGAGTTCATATATGACACCGGCTTGATAGCTGCATTTTTTGCAGTGAAGTGAAACACACTGAATATCTTTACTCATGCACATGACTGGCATAGCTAAAGGCCAACTCCGAGCTCACGAATAGGCCGTGGGGCCCGAATCTATGTAAGTCCTTCTTATGCTCACTGTCGTGTACTTTCCATGTGTCACTCTAGCACGTCAGAGCTTCCCAATTCTTGTCATGTTCGATCCAGTGTAAAACACGTTGATATTACTGGAGAACAATAACGGTCCTGTGACAAAGCTTGAAGGAGAGGCACATCACATTCCCACTCACACTACCTCGAGATCTACCTGCTCGTGCTGTTGCCACCGATTTGCCCCACTAAGATGAAGTTCTCAACGATGGCCTTGCCGCTTCTCAAGACTGCCTCTTCAGCCTTCGAGCATGTCTCAAAGACGTCCCATAGATAGCACTGCGCAGGCTCTTCATCTGAGTGCAACAACGACTCAGACCATACCGAGCTTGGTCCACAGCTAGAGTAGTTTGCAGACGATGACTGGCCTGTTGCAACGTCATTGTTGAACATGACACGATTGAAGATCTGGTATGCCGTCTCAGGCTGGTAGTATGGCGTCTCATGACCGGCCTGGAAAACTCGCGCAAACGAGAGGTTTCCGTGCTGCCGTACTACGCCTCCAACATACGACGAATTCGTCTCGATATCTTCGTACCCCGCCTTCTTGAAATCGGTAGAACCCAGGGCCATGCTGATAGCTTCACCACCGAGCCAGTTGCACTGGTAATCACGATCGCCGTAGACGAGCGACACTTTGACGCCCTTGTTGAGGAGGCTGCGCAGTTTATCGAGGCCATTGCCAAGAATGAAGTCGCCTGTGGCATTGAAACCAACCGCGACTGGAATCGACTGGCCGGTCCAGTTCAACGGAACACCAAGCGCCTGTTGCGTATCGGCATCGTTCAAGTAGCCAGCTGCCCATTTTGGAGGGAATGATTCTGGAAGCGCAGGAACAGCGATGTCAAATTGATTGCGCTGCAGTTTTGTCAGTAGTCGCTCGTACGAGGAAATGGGCTCTACTTACACCCGACTTATAAAAGTCGTCGTGTAGGTTTGAGAAGCAGTACAGGAAAGCACCGAGACAAGCCTTGTTCACATCGGGTTGGTTGCCCAAGCCTCCGGGGTCTTTTGCATCTGACAATGTTCTGCAGGCTGCAGTCATTTTCTTGCACTCGGGTAAGGCTGCATGAGCTGACTCGTACTGCGTGTCGTTGATGAGCTGCAAGCCGTATGTATTGTTGTAGGCAAATTCTGGGTAGAATTCAATCTGAGTGTCGATGTCAATGCAGGCATTGACGAGTCCAACAGTATCGATATGAATCGCGATAGCAGATCCGTTGTGTCTCCCTTCGGCAATGAGCGTGTTCTGCTGCTCAAAGTAGTCGGCATAGATGGGGTTGTACTATAAGTGCATCAGTAACGCTTCAAGCACAAACAAGTGAGTTCGGGTTTGCTTACATGGCCTGCGTATGACTCTCCCCAGATGCTGAGGCGATTATCTTTGGCCGTATACTCTGGAAACTCTTGCATCCAGGCCTGCATGAAGTCATAGATGACAGGCGCAGCTGCGACGGTTGTGTTCGGAGCGCTATGCATATTTTGAGATGGGAATGTGCCAGTCAAAAAGGTCAAGTTGGTCTCCGGCACACCTGTCTGCGAGAAGTTGGCAGGCCTGTACGCAAACGGAGACGCAACCACATCCAAGGTGCCATTGACGAGCTTGTCGTAGGAATAGCCTACTTGGACTGGCTGATCAATGTAGATCATGTTGACTTTATCATTCCATGACCATGGATCTACCTCCGTCGTCTTCGAGTCTTCTAGAACGTGACATGGACCGTTTTCACCCACAGCAGCCTGAGTGGAGGGCACACCGGGACCACCCTGGAGCCAGATGGACAGTGGCGCATTCTCTGCGTCATGTCGAGCTTTGAAGAACCAGAAGTAGATATGGCTTTCATAGTTGCGATTCTTCGAAGGGTCGATCGGAAGATTCACAAAGCCGCTGTAGCCTTTGACGCCTTCTGTGGTTTCGCATATGCTAGTCTGTGTGATGTCAACACTATTGCTATTGCAAAATCTAGGGCATCTTACCTCTTTAAAGGAAATTGATACGGCAGGAAACTTGGTCGACTGTATAACAGTGGTGTCTCTTGGTGTCGGAGGTACAGCTCCTAGCGCAGTAACTGCGAAGGTGCAGAGGGCCGTGAGGGAGCGGTACATAAGCATGTTTGTTGCTACTGGAAGTCGGTCTGAAGTAATTACCAATGAAAAGAAGTTGTGTGATATCGAAATGTGTGTAGAGAGATAGCCGTTATTTTAAGCTTCTTCTTAGGTACCAAAGTCATGGAGCGCTGCAGGCTGAGCGCTGCGGCAGGCACTTGCGCGCAGTCTACGATGAGGAACACCCGCAGCATGTTACTGGCTTTGTTCCTGGCCTAGTACCGGGTTCATGTGTAGGCGTCAACTAAAGGCGTAGAATAGCGGGAGGCTAAGCTGTACGGTGGAGGCCTGACGTGGACCGACCGAGCAAACACCTCAACACCGACCGTACCTTCGCAGCCGCTAGTAGTCAATGCACATATTACATCCATGGAATGACGCAGCTTACGTGAGGAATGTTAGATCGTCATGGTAGTATTCAAAGGAGGCAGTGAAGCTAAAATTGAGCCAACGGATTGATTGAGTATCGAGCTATATGCCAACACAGAGAATAGGTATGGTGATCTGGAATTTCGTGGGTAGTCACGTGACTAGTAGGATGGCGTATCAACGGGGCGCAGGATGCCGATCGGTCTGACTGCGTTCGCCTCCCCGCACCCGCGTCCCTGAACAGCCAACCAGCACCATCACGGATGTGGCGCATGGTGTTTCGGCGCAAATTCAAGCATGACCGACCGACCGGTCACAGCCAAGCGCGAACACCGACCGACAGTCTGCTGCGGCAGCTGCAGATCTGCTAGAAACCGTTGAGAGAAAGCTCAACTTCTCACATCGTTCATCGGCACGGAACTCGAAACCTGATCAAGTGACATGCACCAAGAGATCAGCACGTTTATCGACGGCGATAATGGCAGTGACCGGACTTGAGGTGCCAGCAGTAGTCTTGCCGCATCTGCAGCGCACTTCTTCGGATCCACGTCCCATAGTACTCATGACGTGTGGTCTTGCAAATAGCCTATTCAGACAGTATGCAAGTATCTACGCAGACTAATGGTATCAGGCGCTGGTAAGACCACGCTCGTGAAGGCTATCCTCGAGCTCCACCCACATTACAACAGAATATCTATCGACAACATCATCTTCCAAACGCACGGCATCCACGGCATCGACTATCCAGCATCTGCTACTGTATATGAACAGTATAACGAAGAAGCTGATGTCATCTACCTTCAAACGTTTCGCACACTCCTGGCTGAAGGGAGAGATATAGCCTTTGAGCGATCATGCTATGCAAAAGAAGACAGAATCGAGTGGCGCAGAATCGCAGAAGAACGAGGCGCCAGAGTAGTTCTTGTGTTCTTGCGAGCCGTTGACAAAGAGGCTTCATGGGAGAGGATCTGTAAGAGGTCTAGAGGTGAAAAAACGGCTGACAACGCACTTGATATCAGCAGAGAAACCTTTGATGCATATTGGAAAGGCTTTGAGAATCCAACTGGCGAGGATGAGATTGTGATTGATGTAGTTTGATGGGGGCTAGTGAACAGGCGTCTCCAGTCTGGAAGCCCGCAGAAATGCCCAAGTCCCGCTCCGGCTCTCCCCTGATTGCGTACGATTTCTATGGGATGCTTCAGTAATTATAACGGCTGTGGATACCATATTCCTCATCATTGCCAGCAAGTCTAATGTTATCTCCGGAGCACCTCGTGCTTATGGCCCGCTGCGAGTCTGTGCACACTCAGGTTGCTTCTTCCTCGTACCTTGGAGCTGGATCGTAAGCTGGATGTTGATCGTCGGTTACTTGTTGATGCTGTGAGGGTGCGCTTGAACTTGCACTAGCAGCGACAGTCATTGACGCGTTTGGTTCCTGTTGCCTTACGTCATGGACGATCTCGCAGAGCTCACGCAACGTGGTAACACTGAAGCTCTCAAAGGCGCAGTTACCTTCAATCACGACCTTGATACGGTACAACATCCGCAGTCCGTAAGTCCTGAAGCTCGGAAGGACAGCTGGCGGCAATTGCAGCTTGCCGATCTCGTCCATTCTCAGTCCATCGCTGATTATTTTTTTCCCTGCAATAAAATCTTTATCCATGACGACTCTCTCATGTTCCCGAAGAGTATCACGGTCACCAGTTATCCCTTGATATGGAATGCGGACGATTAGGATTGATGTGAGCTTGACACGAACTTGTCGAACGTAGATGATGGGTGTCTCGGGAATGTCAGGCGTGTGGCCAAGATGAGAGACTAAAAAAGATATTGGAACTATCTTTCCCGCGACTAGCCTATAGGGGCACTGTGCAGTGATTCTCCATCTCGCCTCTGGAATCGCGTCCTGATATTTCGATAACGTCGCCCACTTGAGTTTTGTCAAAGCACCCGGATTCTGTTCATTCTTAGGGTTCAAATGATGCCCTTTTATACAGATCTGGGAATGGTTTGGAAGCTTGATGATTGTCGGGGAGGTTCTCGGAGGTGCTGTCGGTCGGAAAGGCAACGCTAATGTGATGATCTCGTCTGGCGACCAATTCGCTGTCTTGTATATAAGAACCTCGAGGAGGTATTCCACCTTGTTATCATCATGCACAAAAGAAGGAGGAAGTGGGTGGCCTGCCCTATGCTCGAATCCAGACCTTGGTTTATACGTGTCACCAGGCTCCATCTTGACAACGTCCGGGAACATAAATTTGAATGGCAAATCTACATTACCGTCTTTCCCGAGGCCTTTGTTGAGAATTTCGTAGCTTTCTCCGGAAGTTTGGGAGTTGAACAAGGACCGTGAGGCTGAAAAAAGCTCCAAGGTGCTTCTGTGGATCTTTGACGTAGTTTTTTGTGTCCCACCTGTAACAATCACCATCTTGCACTGCCCTCTGAAAGCAATCTTGATACCATTAGGCCTTTCTTTCGGGTGCACACGGACATGACCGCACACATGATCGCCAGTAGTGAAGAATTCCTGCGGGTTTTGTAGGTCGACATGTACTGTTCGGTTTCTATTGTGGCCTGTGATGGGGATCGGTACAGCAATTGTATATCGACTGCTCAGTCTCTGACCCGTTGTGTCCATGGTCGCGATCATGTTGCAAAATGATCTGGTGAGTTGATGTTGAGGTAGAAACCAGGCCTCCATCCCCTGGCGCAGATTTAGAAATCGCCATGACAGCATGAAACCCTAACACGAGCTCGGCACGAGATACCCGATAACAAAAGTTCTTGCACGGCTATCGAGAGGAAACTCCAGGATGTGGGTATATAGGCGAGCTTGCGAATACACATGAAATCGTATTCAGGAAATTGTGATTGATCTGGTAGTATGTAGCACACAACGGTGTCTGCAACAACAATGACGTTATACCTTTCGCGGAACCCACGAGTAGAGAAGTCAGCGTTCGTAGAGGCAGGCAGTTGGCTTGTGCGGGTTATACCAAGCTTGGTGTACCATTTCTCTTGACTATCTAAATTGAACGGTGTGAGTTAGCCTAGGAAAACCTCAACATCGGAAAAATGTATTACGTTGCTCATATAAGAAGCGGTTCCGAGTGTGAGCGGCCTGCTGACTGTGCTGGACTACAGGGTGTTACTCAAATCGTGCGTGCTTGATGTAAAAGGACGATTTTATGTGTATAGATATAGTCTTTGCAAAACTTGCGACGATGGTGAAGGATCCACAGGCGAGGTCGAATCGTTATACTCTCCTTCAATTGCAAACTGACATGGCGAGGCTCTCGGTACTGTCTTTGAATATCATCAATAGTCCAGGCGTAAGCAAGTCTCATCATGTTCTAAGGAGACCACAGGCATTCTGTACGACGTATAAGTTCTCTGATATTGCCTCTGATTGTAGCGGGCATTATTTGACCCTATAACACATTACTCGCTTGCGATACGTGTCTCATGTCTTGTTCCCATCTCAAAAGTAGCGCCGATCTAATTCCTCTTTTACGTGTGACTTAATTCAAGGTAAGAGTACTACCTTCCGTCCGGTCACTTCGTAGCGCATCAACTCTTGAATGATCTTCGGCGAGTCCTCAAAATCATATACCTCAATCTTGGGTGTGATCTTGCCCTCCAGTGCCAGCTGTAGCAGCTCTTTCATCTGCTCAGGAGTTCCAGTCGAAGATCCCTTGATAATCAGACCCCTGTTCGCAATGTGGATCGGTGACATGGGAAACATGTACGTGTCTGGAGGCAGGCCAACGCAAACGAAGACGCCGCTGTTCCTCGCAAGGGCGGGGGCCTGCTGGTATGCCCTTTCGCTCCCAGCAACACAGATTACACCGTGTGCGCCTTCGCCATCCGTCAAGTCCTTGACTGCTTGTACAACGTCCTGTTTCGCATAATCAACAAAGCCTACTGCGCCCATCTCTTTACACAGCTTCTCCTTGTCCGCACCACTGTCAATGCCAATGACCTTGTAACCCTTCAGGCTGGCGATTTGTACACCAATGTGGCCCAGTCCGCCTCCTGCACCAACAATGGCAACGTAGTCACCTGGCACAACATCAGGCGTAAGTTTCGAGACCGCGCCCGCTAGACTCAAACCAGCACACAGCAGCGGTGCAGCAACCTCGCTCTTGACACCGTCCGGGATAAGCGTGACAAAGTCGGCGTGTGCGACAGTGTACTGCTGTAGTGTACCCCAGACCTGACGACTGGAATTTACTTGCTTCGCGCAATGATTGATCTTGCCCACTTTGCAGCTACCGCACTCCTTGCATGCGCTCCACAGCCACTTGACTCCAACTCGCTTGCCAAGTAGATCTTTGGAGGCACCTGTTCCCAATTTCACAACTCTTCCAACACCCTCGTGTCCGGGAACTTGTTCATATTTGCCTTTGACTTGCAGTGCGTGACAGTCGGAGTGGCAGATGCCGGAACATTCGATTTTCACAAGAACCTCGTTTTCGCCGGGTTGTTTGACTTGCACGTCGTTGCGGATTTGGAGGACGCAGTCTGGGCCCGGCTCGTCGACCCACGCAGCAATTTGCGTCGAAGGTATCGAGTCAGTCGACATGTTGCGGAGATCTGACTATGTTCGTAAACGCGGATTCGGCCCCACCCGAGGATTTGAGTCGTCGTGATGTGGGCGTTGTAGACAAGAGAGGCCAAGAGTTGCTTTGGCTGTAATCCAGGGAAAGGACGGTAGCGATGAACACTTCCAACTGAAAAGACAGGTAGAGGAAAGGTTGTGGAAGAATTGCATTGCATCTGGAGTGTTTATCCCCCAAGCTACCCCGCTGCCCCTCGCTCGGAGGAGGCCGAAGGTCCTGCCAATGAGAGGACTCACAGCTCCGCACCTTATTTTGGCTTATCTACCACCTTCCTGAACCTCATGCAGTGGGTTGAATATGGCCCTACGAGATTTTAGTGGTCTTTGCTGCTCCGATATCGCTTGTGTTACGAGAAGAAAACAGCAGCATCATCTCTGTACTCCGCTCCGCACGACCTCTACAAGAACGCGCTAAGACAGCCAGAACGTTGTGTTCGGAGCAACAATCGAACCCGAAATGTGAGCCCCTGCGCTACTTGTACCCACCAATACGTTGTACGTCCCAGCTTGACTACACCATCTTCCACTTTTTTCTTCCCAGAAACTCGTGTCCCGGATGATGTCAATCGTGACCTCAACCTCGACGCTCTCGCCAGCTTCGACGAATTGTTTGGCAAAGCCCTTGAGCTCTTTCACCGGTCGGCGTATCGACGGCGATACGGGCTCGATATAGACCTGAACGACCTCGGCTCCTGCTCTTGAGCCTGTGTTGGTCACGGTGCATCGCACTGTAAGCTGGCTACTGCTGCTGTTCATATCCAGTCCAAGATCCGACAGTGAGAAGGTTGTGTACGAAAGACCATGACCGAAAGGAAAGAGAGGCGCAGCCTCAGTCTGCTCATAGTAGCGGTATCCCACGTAAACATCCTCGCCGTACAGTACGCGGCCTCCTTCCGAGCGGTAGTTAAGATACGTAGGATTGTCTTTCAACCGTCGAGGAAATGTGAGCGGAAGTTTTGCCGAGGGATTTACTAAACCAAAGACCACATCGGCGATTCCATTACCTCCTTCGTTCCCACCATACCAGGCGTGTAGGATGGCTTTCGATTTGTCAGCCCACGGCATCGTGACAGGTGTACCGGATTGAACGACAACAGCAGTGTTGGGGTTTGCCTCAAGAACTCGTTCGACAAGCTCGTCAGTGTGCGGCGGTAGATCCATCGATTTGCGGTCGTCACCCTCAGACTCCCACTCAGGTCCAAGGCCGACACATACAACAACCTGGTCGACCTCGCTAGCTAGTCGAACTGCGGCAGCAATCGCCTTCTTCGGATCCAGCCGTAGACATCCACCAAATCGTAGTCCACCGTGGCCAAAGTCGACAGTGCCGGGCGTTTTTCTTGTACTGGTCTTGGTGCAACCCCATTGCACAGTGATACGGTAAGAAGTACCGGCGACAAGTTCCTTGGCACCTGTTTCTTCAAGAGTACCTAATCCCAGGAAACTAGGCCCGGGCCTCTGATCCTCAACGTTGCTTATCAAAAGATCGCCGTCAACATATAGTTTTCCAGTACCCTGCACGCAAAGACCGAAGTCATAGGTACCAGACTCAGATGGCGAGTAGTAGTCCTCGGCCTCAGCGTACCATACCTTCTTGAGATCTGGATGATCGTAGTCCAAGAAGAAAATGTTCGAGTCGTCCAGCATTCGTTCCTCGAGCAGAGTTCTTTCTGTGTGAGTTGGTGGGTCATTGAAGAAGCGCAATCAGAAGCCAGGTTTTCCGTCGAAAGTGAGTTCTTTCCCTCATTGGGGCAGCATTTGAAATCCATACGCTCCTTGTGAGAAATTTACTCCATCTCTAGCGAGCGCTTCAATGCCTTCCAGCGGTGTAGTTGTGGAGTATGCATTGAGCGATGCGCTTCCTCCACCGCAATATGCTGCAAGCCTTGCATTGAGCCCAATAACGGCGATCTTGCGCTCGCGGCTGAATGGGAGGACATTTTGATTCTTGAGTAGCACGACTGATTCGGCAGCTTGTCTTTGTATAAATAAAGGCTTGGATGACCCCCCATCACCAGAAAGCAGCTTTGTTCTGGCCCACGGATTCTCAATTCTTCATCCATTACCATGGGCATCTCTAAGCCAGGATCGCGCATGAATGCTGTCAACGACGAGCTCTCAGCTGTTTTGTCCGACAACAAACCGTGGTACACGAAGCCTCGTCTTGTCAAGTTACACTTTTCCATCCTGTCTCTTGTGCTATTTTGTGGGTATACTACTGCAATCTTTGCTTTGATACACTAACGGTTGAAGCTTTGGCAAATGGATATGACGGCAGCCTTATGAACGGCCTCCAAGCCCTTCCTCAATGGGATTCGTTCATGGATAAGCCAACTGGCTCATGGCTTGGCTTCCTCAACGCTCTATATTGGCTTGGAATGGGTGTCAACTACCCATTGACTGCCTTGGTGGCAAACAGATTCGGACGTAAGCCTGGAGTCTACATCGGTTACGTTTTTCTAGTCACTGGGTCTCTTGTTGTCTTAAGCGACAACAATGTTGCCTTTATCCTGTCTCAATTTCTGGTTGGTTGCTCTTCAGCATGGTTCGCAAACGCGGTCCCACTGCTCATCAACGAGATCTCCCATCCATCGTACAGAGGTGTATTGAGTGCTCTGTTTATGTGCGGTTACTACGTTGGTGGCACCATCGCAGCATTCGTCACGTTCGGCACACGCAATTACACAACCGACTGGGCGTGGCGAATCCCATCTGTTTTGCAGTTGTTGCTTCCCTTGGTCGCACTTCCAGGGCTGTTAATGGCACCTGAAAGTCCCCGCTGGTTGGTTTCGGTCGACAGAACTGAGCAGGTACGTTCAAATCCACAATTTTAGACCTACATCACTGATCGGAACCACAGGCTCGCAACATGTTGATCAAAACGCATGCCGGCGGCGATGCCCATTCTGCCTTGGTCGAATACGAAATGACCGAAATCACATCCTCAATCCAACTCGAATCGACCCTGAAAGACGCAAGCTACATGGAGTTGTTCAGTAAACCAGGCAACCGACGCCGTCTTCTCATATCGGTATCCCTTGGCGCATTCTCACAATGGTGTGGCAATGGTGTCGTCTCGTATTATTGTTGTTTGGGGACAAGCATCATATCATAATCCACATCCCCGGTGAACTAAACGTTCACTAGTCATCAGTATAGCAAACATAGGCAGGCTTAGATAGATAAAACGCCTGCCCTCTGTATAGATAGTATAGTAGATAATCTTATTATATTTTTCTAACAATTATCTCGTTCTTGTTCTAAGGACCGTGGGCATAACAAGCGTGACAGATCAAACATTGATTTCTGGCCTGCTGCAGGTCTGGAGTCTCTTCTTCGCCGTCGGTGCCGCCGTCAGTGTCGACATAATTGGGCGTCGTCCCCTCTTCCTCGCTTCAGCTGGTATAATGCTTGTGGCGTATATCCTTGTCACAGCACTCAGCGGCGCTTTTGCAGAGTCAGGCAACGGCCCCACTGGTATTGCCGTGATTTCGTTCCTCTTTGTATTCTTTGCTGGTTACGACATTGCCCTGTAAGCTTGTACCTCAAGTCGCCTGCAAATAAGAGCTTATTGCTAACACATGCATCACAGGACACCGATGCTGACTGCCTATCCCTGTGAGATCTGGCCATACAGGCTTCGGTCCCATGGCTTGACCGCCACGTGGCTCTCTGCTATCTCAGTCATCTTCTTCAACACCTTCGTCAGCCCTATCGCTCTGGAGGCAATTGGCTAGAAGTACTACTTTGTGTTTATCGTTGTGCTTATTGTCATGTGCTTCACAGTATACTTCTACTATCCGGAGACTCGGGGCTACTCTCTGGAGCATATGGCAGTGCTCTTCGATGGTGATGATGCCGTGCCCGATACAAAAGAGAACGCTGTGAGAGCAACTAGCGTCGTGTCTGACAGCGGAAAGCAGATCACTACTGCACACGAGGAGAGGGTATAATCCACGTGTTATATCGCGAGGAAGGGATTTTTAGCGAGCCCTAATATGTTTTGAGAACTTTGCATCCTCTGAACGTAATCGAATTGCAATTGTTGTTCTAGAAGATAGATCTGAGTAAATCACTCTGTGATCTTGTAGTGCTCTACCTATGTGACGAATCAGCACCACCTTCATTCACATGACCTCGTGTAACACGATATGCTGATGAAGGAACCGAGGTGATACGTTTAGCGTGTCTTGGCAGGCGCGTCAGATGAGGGCGTGACGGACGACTGGCGCCCCGCGTCATGTCTTCTTCCTCCCCCGAACCCAACCGTACTCAAACAGTGCGGCTATCAAGAGCCTGTGATGCGTGCCGGCTTCGAAAGACTCGTTGCAACCTCGATAGTCCCACACCTGGTGGGACATGTGCACGGTGTCGACGTCTACAGCTGCGATGTACATTCGACCTGGTGACTGAGAAGAGAGGTCCTAAAAGGTGAGCGGGGATCTTCCTTGATAAATGGTTCTATCACGTGTCAGTTCAACATGCATAACTCAAAGGTACTTGAGTCGGGGCACACATCTAAGGATTTAACAGTTGGTGAAGAGACCACATCCTGCGAATCCGCTTCGTGAAATTGAGAGAATAAACGCTTATAATTCATCTTATAGGAGACGAAGAGATGAGGTTCCAATCAGTCCAAATGACACCATAGTGTGTACTTCGAATACACCACTTACTAAGCCTTCCGCGGTCAGCCGTGTACTCTCAAGGCCATATCCCACCGATGCTATTTGCTCTCGAGCACTTCTACGGGTCATTCTAGACGACTATGTGACCTCAATATACCCTTTAATACCGGTAATCCACCGGCCGTCCTTCCTTCTTCATCTGGAGGAAGATCGAGATGTCTACGACAACGATTTCCTTGGCCTACTAGTCGCATTGTGTGCAGTGGTCGTCGGTCTGCTGCCCAGCAGATTTGACTACTACCGCAACCTTGTCTCTAGCCCACTATGCGCTCAATCACGTGCCGATCTCGTGAACCGTTGTTACGATCTCCTCAACAGTCTGCGCGGTCCAGATTACTTTGAGAAAGTCGGCTTCGATAAGTGGGCAGCTTCATATCTCATGCTCATTGCGTTCTTTCAGGTGGGCAAGCATAATCGTGCTCGCATGCTTGAGGTAGAGAACATGCAGCTAGGGCGACTGCTTGACCTCCACCGAATCGAGAGATATCGTGGTCTCGACTGTATTAAGACACAGCTTCGCAAGAAGGCTTTTTGGCTATTGTTCTATGGCTACAACCAGGCAGAAGTTCAAAATTTTCGGAAAGAGAAGCTCTCGTTTCTGGACCATGCGGCGATGGAAGCTATCAATCTCGAGGCGTTGATGCCCTTCGAAGTCGAAGACGAACAAATCTCCAGACACTGCATCAATACCTCGACAGTCCCGCAGTTAAAGTTGGTTTCGGGATTCATCATTCACTCCCGTATCTTTTGGCAAGCTCTACAAGACCCATGTGCCGAGGACAAATCCGAGTGTTTGTGTTGCCGCTCTCGCTCGCTTGACGCACAAGTCACTCATCTCAAAAGCCGGCTAAAGCAACTGAAGCAAGCTCTGAATGATATCCCCGTTTCTTTCCAGCAATGGAGTTTACCATCTTCAACCCCCGACTCAAGTCATATTGTGTCATCACAAGTCGCTACTTTACGCGCCAACATACACGTCACTCATCTGTGGCTTCAAAGCTTGCTCCTCGACCAACTGGGTTTTCTTACATCTCCTGAGGATTACTGGCATGATCGAGAGGTTATCTGCACCCAGCTGCCCCAAGTATTGCACAATATCCGACAAAAGGATATTGAGCCAAATGAACTTCATCTTGTCTACAAGGTGCGTGATGTCGCGGTTGGTCTGCTTGCATGCCCTTTCGTCGCCCCAGATCTGGCAGCAAAACGAGCGCATGAGTGCGTGAAAGAGTTCACGGATGTTATGGCGCGTCTAGACGCCAGCGAGTCGGTGATAACGGCCAATATCCAGAGTTGGATCGACATTGGACGACAGAACGTCTAAAAAGGCAACTAGACGATTAAGCTCACCTGTACATGACTGGATCACTGAGTCATACCAAGAATCGCCGTTTACAAGAAACGAAGTTATTTAATTTGTGACTTCTCGGCACCAGCGCGACTAATTCACATATTGAGATCTCACGATAGCCCAGTCCTATTTGTGTCCAAGCCTTGCGTCATCTCTCAATCACCTGAATTAGAACGAGCTGTATTTGACAAGACAGAAGACCTAATAGTACCCTTCATCAAGGTTGAAGTGTACACATTTACCTTCAAAGCTAACCTGTAGCTGACGATCGTGTGCTTGTAGTGGTACAATCAATCTTCTGTGGGCAGAATGGTAGTACTGTACATGTTTATTAAAAGGTCCATACAAAATCCCGAAACAGTTCATTTAGAAGCTAAGCGTGGCAAAATACTGGATTAGTCAAGGCAGTGAATCGATGATTAGTCGCTTGGCTAGCGTTGGTCTGACTGTACCTGGACTCTTGAAGTGAAAGTGAATGGGTGACTATGTTTCACTCTGTTCCAAGTCTTTCTCTCTCTTGTCCACCAAAACAAAATATGGCACAACCAAGTTTCTGGTACGGGTTTTACATCGCCATTCTCACTCTTGCCGCGCTTGCGCTATTTCGAGCGCTCAGTCCCCTCCTAGGTTCGTACCACATTGCCTGGAAGCCAGCTTTCCTCTGACAGTGCGTTCCAGCTGCCATTGCCACTGTCACCGCGGTACTTCTGTTCGCCCACGAGGCTTTTGCCGACATCAGCCGCTTCCTCAAGTACAATGACACCCTTAGCAAGTCTCAAGGTCAGCATGCCTCTCTCAAACACCCTTGACCGACTGACCTCTCGTGCAGCTATGGCAGAGATGCTATACGGCCAGCATGGCAAGGTGGTCATCGAAGTCGTCGAGTCGAACAAGTACAACGACGCCTGCGTGCACCCCGCCTGGACTGTCTCCGTCTATACGACAGATGTGAAGGCGAAAGACGTGTTGTTGGTCGAAAAGCCGAAGGCTCCCGTGTCAAGGGACCAGGTGGTGAATGCACTGCACGCAGAGCTGACAAGATTGGTGCTGCGAAAGGCTCACAAGCATGTGGGTCCAGATGTGCCTGTGGAGCAGTAGCGAATACGCGGAGCAAACCTACGATGCAATGGTCAGCCATGGGACATTGTGAGATTGAAGGGTGATCGATCTCGAATGATATACCCTGGCGGGTCTGTCTATACATCTAATCTGAACCGCTTTGAACGCCCAACAGTCCCTCGCTCGGGATGTACGACAACGCCTCTCAAGCGAATGAATGATTATGTACAAAACAAATAGACTTCCGCGAGGTGTCTGGGCAAATGCAAGAACGCCGAAAATGCCGCGCTCTTGGAAATGCATACAGTTAACGCGCTCCTCCAAATTTTCAATGACCCGCCACTTTTCCATATCCACCTCCCGCTAATGAAAGCTGCTACTCCAATCGATCCGCCTTCGTCCTGCCCAGCAACTTCATGGCCCCCGCAATCGCTTTCTGTTTCTTATTCAGCTGCTCGCCCTCGTCCCCATGACTTGTGACAGGCCTGTCGTGTTCCATCTCTGCGACACTGCCGTTCCTGCTGAAAGGAAAACTGGAGTTATTCCCCGTGCTATTCGCTCTGTCGCGGCGGCTGTGGTTTGCGAATGGTGTTACACTAGTAATATGCTTACTCAGACTGTGAATGAGATTCGCGTGCCCGGGCTCCGTATTGTCAACGCGAGAGAGTTCGTCAGCGAAGGCGCGACCGTCCTCAATACCTAGTCCGTGATCATTCTGGTGGTGTCGTATACCACCGAGAATCGAACCGTGGGTGCTGCGGCCATCGGCGGACGTGCCAGGCCGTGGAGATGATTCTTCGGATACTGTGGATACAAAACTGCCCTGGCGACCGGATGTGAAAGAGCGTCGAACGCCGTCGGTGGACGAGCCGCCGGGGGAGTGGTCACGCCCCGAGGCCCCATCAGAGGAAGGATCGGGGGAGGCGTTGAGCATGGCGCTTGAGTTTGCTATTTGGCGCAAGCGTAATTGCTGAGTCTTGCTGGGTCGGTGGTGCGAGAACTTGTTGCCCACAATGGCGCCGGCGTGCGATATAAGTGCGCGAATGACGTCTTTCTTGAGCTGGAGGGCTAGGTCGAGATTCGACCAGGTTTTATTACGGTACTCTAGTGTTGGCATCTTAAACACCAGATCGTGCACATCTTCGAAGTTGCGGGACCCTTTACCCTTATACGATAGGCAGAGAGTCATGGAAGGAATGCGGACGTACGCCAACGTCATGTAATTACTGGCACGATTCATCATCTGTGTAAGATCGTCGTGACGCTCTTTTTTCTTGTCGGCTCGTTTGTCGGCCATGGTCATGCCAGTACCAGTACGATAGAGCGTAAACTTCTTTGCAGTCCGTTCCGACTCGTTTGCCGTCATGAACGACATGTTGGAACGCACTGAGCCAGGTCTACCCGTGACATTGAGTGAAGAGCCTGAAGGCGTCGCCGCCGAGCTGGGATGCAGCGTCCGACGCAGCTCACTGCCGCTGCGAGATCCATGGTCGTCGCGGAACAACGAACGGAAGCTATTTAAGCCAGGTCTCTTTTGTGGGCTGCTCTTCACCTTGATCGCGGCCTTAGTCTTCGGGTCAGGAAGATTCAGCGTTGGTGTCAGTCGCGACTGGAGCGCTGCGGCCGCTTCATCCTGTAACATGGAGCTGCTCAAACTAGTGCTGACACCTGAAAGCATGCTGTCGTTCACCTCGTCGTCTTCTCCGTCCTGAGGAAGCGTGTGCTTGATCATGAACGGCGAGAAGCTCCCAGCCTCCCCGTCCTTATCTTTGATGGCCGGGAAGACATACTCAAACAGCTTTTTGCCAATCTCCCACTCTAGCTGTACCTTGAGTGGATACAACATGACTTCGAAATGCTCCATAACTGGAATACCAGCAATAGCCTCAAGCATAACAAACTGTACTTTCAGGCACTTGGCGTTCTCTGGCAGCGGCTTGTTGTTTTCGAGGTAAGGAAGGATCATCTCTGGGTAAAGGGCGTTGGGTAACAGATTCAGACCGCGAGCGTCCTCGATCTCTAACGTATTGAAGTTGGAGCCATCATTGTTGTCGGTGCGATCGTACAGCGCATTCTTTAACTGAAACTCGGCAAGAGACTCTTGGCCTTCGCGTAGGAGGTGCCATACAATCTCTGATGCTGAGATGTACCATCGAAGCAAGCCAGTTGACTGCTTGGCCTGCGCGCGATCGTCTTGTTTACGTTGAGCGGTAGTAATAGCTTTCATGACGAAGAATAGCTCATCTTCGTAGACAGCTAGGTCTTTCTCGACTTCAACACGGTCCTCCCAACCTTGCTTGTCAAGGTACTTCTCATTGACCTGGAAGACGGTCTTGATCTCCTCCAGCTGCCGAATGCGCTCCTGCAGCCCAATAACTAGGCTGGGCGCTCCCGTGAGGTCGCTGAAGTCGGACGCAAGCATGATCTTCTCGAGGCGTTCGTTGCGTGTCTTCTCAAGCGGTTCGCGGTATAGTAGCAAATCAAGTACGATGACATACACTGCGTAGTATTGCCGTGAGTCGCACAAAGCACGAACGTGTGGAAAGTCGACCCAGAGGTGATCGATGCGGCTTTCCATGTTTTGCGCGCTCTTCGATGATGCAGCGTCTCCAGAAACATCATCGTTATACTTCAGACGTAAAGTATTGTACTTGTCGTATCGCATACTGGCTGACGTCCTCTGTACTACCCTCTGGAAGCCGTAGGGATTGGTGTGAAATTCGAACATGACTTCAAACGGCACCCAAGGTGGCCAGGCTGAGCCCGCTGGCGTTCCGTATGTGCTTCCTGAGTACATGTGAATATCGTCCATGCCACTAAAGATCTTAGCATTAGTGACAAAGATCTGGAGACTGTCCATAGCGGCGGTGAACCTGCGCTGTACCAGGCCAGACACTTCGTCCATTACGCGGTCCTTGTCCATAATCTGTAGAACCTTCAATTGCATTCCCTTTGCCGTCACCAGCACAGCAGCCTTAGTATTACGTTCGCTCTGAAGCTGGATCTGTGGAGCAATGAGACGAACGATGTACGCATTCTGCGGGACGTAGTCAGCGTTGACGTCTTTCTCCGCAGAGTCCTGCTTGTCCTGCGTTTCTTTATTTCTGTCATCGTTCTCAGTCTCGTCAGCAGCAACGAACTTTTTGCCATCTGCAAGCAGTTGTTGGATTGTCTCATCAATGCTTAGGCCTTGGTCGTTCTGTTCCTTTAGAGCTGTCGGATCCATATCAGGACTTTCATACTCGAAGGATGTTGAGGGTCCACGCGACTTGTTTTGTTCGTCCACCACATCCAAGATAAATTTGACCGCTCTTCGAGACATGTAGTACACAAATCCTCGGCGCTGGCTAACTTGGTGAATATAGCGTAAGATGATGTTGCGCAGCGAATTGCCCCACTTGAGATGTATGTTGTGGATGATGAAACGGTTGTTGAAGTCGCTGATGTAATCGATATTGGGCTTTGAGTCCACTCCCTTGTTGTCTGAGTCGTGCGTTGGGTCCTCTCCATTCGCATCATAGAATTCGTCATCGGTATCAGGCTCGCCTTCTGGTACGGCGTTAGCCTCGTTGGCTGCCAGCCTTTCAAGTAAGCTTTCGTGCATAGACGTCAGAAATTCGAGCTTCCGCTGTAAGAAAATGGCATGGCTCTTGAACATGTTCAGACGGCGCTCAGCTTCCTTTTGGCTCTCGTCTAGTTCTCGGACGGCCTTGACTTCTTGTTCGCCGATCGCACGATGATTGTGCTCGATCTGCTTTTTGATGCGTTCAATACGCTGTTCGATGAGGCCGCATTGAATTCTGCGAGGGTCGTTTCGTGCTGACATGACGCAGTGATGTGTGGGTTCGCGACCAAACGCGCTTGTTCTGTGAATATCGCCCGAGATATTGTCGGCATGATCTGTTTGACGGAAGTAGGTAAAGTGAGGTGCGAAAGCCAATGGGAGAATCTGTGTCTCAGGATGACGGTCGGAAGGCAGGATCCAGCCTAGCTCGATGAAGTCATCCATGTCAACCCATCCCCAGTCGTTGTCGGGTATTGTGAACTTTGAGAGATCTGCGCTGAGGTTATGCTGGTCAAAGTTTGGGGTCTCCTCGGTTGCGCCGTTCTCGAAATCGTCTGAGTCAGTGCCCGCTATGCTTGCCGACACAGCTCGCACATCCGTCTTGATCAGGTCCAGCTGTACTTGATTGATGCGCATACCAGTAGTCTGGTTTTGCTTACTGTCTTCCTTCCCCTGTGGCGCCTGAACGACGGTACGGAATTCTTCGCGACGCTGATGGAAGTCAAGCATGAAGCTGTCCACACGCGCTTTTAATCCGGTGGCAGACACGACGCCAGAGTTGTAATCTTCAGCATCCTTATGCTTGTAGATATGACTCATATACAACGGCGAGAGTAGCAAGTTGTACTTAATCGTCGCAAGATGCCGACCGAACTTCTTACTTGACTTTTCCACACCAGGCCACAGCTTGCCTTGGCGCACGGGTAGTGACATGGCGCCTGAGAACATTGACCACCAATTGTAGAAATGGGTGAAGAACCGGGGTGTAAGGTGAACGCTGTTGTACGTCTTAGAGGCCTCTTGGTTCGCCACGGACCATTCTCGATCGTACGGTGCGGCGATGGCGATCGACATGTGAATGTGGTGACTGCGGAAGCCATGGAAAGCATCATACTCCTGGTTGCTGTCAGCTGGGGTAATACTGAAGACACATCTGTACCTACCTTTCCATTTGACGGCTTCGCATACTTCGGATTCTTCAACGTTATGTTATAATGAGGGATGAAATCGAATGATCGACCTCCACTGTCCAAATTCCGTTCAAACACCAGCCCAACACCCCATCTCACATTGCCATTGAGCTTCATGACAGTCTTCTTGAAGACAGCAAGTTGTTTGCGACTCGAAGTACTGGACGAGGTCTCCGGACGACTGGTCTCTGCGTCCGATTCGTGTCTTGCATAATGACTCAGATCAGGGATGGCAAGGACGTAGCTGCCGCTCTTCACGACCATGAAGTTGCGAGGATCCTCGTCCTCTGCAAGGGTAAGCCTGACATCGTTCTGCCAACACATAACAAATCCAGCGCCATGACCTGTGACCATGTACGGATCGCGAGAACCTAGATGCTGTCAGCTTTTACGTCGATTTTCCAATGGTTGCACATACCTTTGAGGATAAGGTGAACGTCACCATCGCCCTTCCAGGAGATGTTGATACGCGAGTGAAAGGTCAACCTGATCTTATCCCAGAAGCCCACACGCTCTGACGGATCGATAGCCGGCTTGGTAAAGTTCTCGATGATCTGCATCATGTCTTGGATAGCTGGCTGGTAGGACGTGCCCCACGTGATACGTGTAGGGTACGCTGAATTGATATCGACGTTCATATCCGAATAGGTCTTGACGGGGGCGACCGTGCGGCGTACATCGACAGCGAAGCCACCCGAGGGCTCTCCTGACAAGGTCTCTTCTTTAGGCACGACCACGACTCTGCTGACTCGCGATGACTCCACATCTCTGAACTCTTCTGCGATCACGAAGTCCGTCTTCAGTGACAAACTCGGCAGTCGAGATGACCCGATATTACCTATTGAAGGAATGTGTACAAGGGGTAGGGGATAGTCTCGAAGATGAAGTTTGGCTTCCCCTGCATTGATCTGCACGTGCATTGGAATGAGCAACGAATATTGCATATCAGTCGGCATACCCTTGCCTACACGCTGCAGGAACTTGGGATACTCCGACATGGGAAAGGACGGCTTGTCGATGAGGATGTCAAGATAACTGATAGCTAAAGCCATCAGTGCGGGACGCTGGGGAATGGTGAGGATAGTCTCTTTCTGCTCAATGTCGTCAGGCAATTCATCCAAGCCCCAGAACATAGACCGAATGTCGTGCATCGAATGGGTTTGAGTCGCAAGTGCGTGATCAATTCGCTTCTTCCACGTCTGTGCGTTCAGTATCTTGAGCTTATCAAGAGCGACCTCGACAGATGTCTGACTGGACCCACTCAGGCCACTGAAGCCGTCTTTGTTGTAGCGCATCGGTCGGTCCCCGTCAAGCGAACCTCGATCGGACGAGTCCGCGCTCTTGGTTCGGCGATGGAATCTACCATGTTTTCCTTCTCTGGTTTTCGACTTGTTGCGTGCGCGATGACCGTGAAAGCCATTGTGTGCGGATCTGGCACGATGTCGCGAGCCACCACCATTGCGGAGCTCGTCCTCCTGTTGCAGCTTCTTGACCTTCAGTTCAAAGGCTTGCTCGCGTGCTAGTCGTTGTTTCTGCTCCATCAGGCCGATGCGGTAAATGGTGCCAAGCTTCCACTCGAAAGAGCTATCCTCAAGTTCGAAAAGTACTGCCCTACTGCGCAGGGAGATCTTGGGAACATGCTTCGGGCCTTCAGGCTCCTTGTCTAAAACGTACTCATTCGTTCCTGTGTTGAAACGGTGCTGCATCTGTTCTGCAACCTTCGTGATGTTGGTGACGTTATCAAAGATTTTGTGTACGACCAACTGATGCGGGATCGCGATACGGATAGCGTCCGTGGCAATGTCGATTGACTTGTCATCGGTAACTGTGTGTCCATATCTTCGTTTCGTTTGCCTGTAGTCCAGACGCAGCGATTTGACGCTCACAATTCGGCTCCACACCCGCTTGATGTTAGGATTCTCGGCGTAAAGTCTGATGAGGCGAGATCGCAGGAACGGTGCTTGCCACCTATGTCGACCTGCATCTATGCCGTATATCTGTAACATGAGCGGGGGGTCTGACGGCATATCGGCCTTGATCTGAACAAACTGTGCCTTGAAGTCGATGGTAACAATCTCAGGGGCCAAGCCACTCCGTGTAGGATCAAACAGATCTCCGTCTATCGATGGGACCGCAAGATGCATAGGAGACAAGACAGGCGACATTGGCGACATTGGCTCGTCAAACAGTACAGGTTCCTGTGGAACGACAAACGACCGCCTCAAGACTTGCATAGCCATGCCCATTGCAAAGTGACGATAGAGTGAGTATCGCAGGTATAGGCGTTGGGAGAAGGAATGAACATGAAACATGGGCCCTTGCTTGTCAGACAGTGTGCTGAACGCAATTTCCATTCGAGGCAATGACAGTGAAGGATCCTGCTCCCATTGATCCTCAGCCTCAATGACGAAGCCTTCCAAGCCTGTAAAGTGGAGTGCTAGTCGTCTTCCATCAGTTGCATCACCTAGAGACTTCTGAGGTGATTTTGACGAGGGTGATGCGGGAGGGCGGATGAGGTGTTCGTCTCGGTTGATTGTTCTGCTGGGAGCGCGGCGGCGCACTGGCTTCAATTCGTTCTCCTCGTCTCGACTGTGCTTGTACTCAGCCGTCCACGACTCAAGATGTATTGCGAGCCCACGGCTGTGTTTAGATACACCTTCGTCAACGCCAGCAACTTCAATGTTGAAGTCTGAACCTTGAAGATGAATGTACGCTAACCATTGCGGCATTTTGCGGAGAAAGTTGAGTCCCTTCTTTTGGGGCACGCCGCGCCTTCTGCGCTTGTCCTTTTGTAGGTGCGTCACAATTTGTCGCAAGCCCTCGCTGATCTCAGGTCGAACTAGATAGAACGAGAACGTCTGAGCCATTCCACGTAGTTCGATCGTGACGTGTGGCGAAGCGCTAAGCTGCATTTTGAACTCGAGGTAATCTGTCAGGAGCAGACTATGCTTCTCAATTGACGCAGTTTGATAGTACAATTGCTGTGCGTTCATGCGGAAGGTCGAGAGCAGAGCATAATGGAGCTCGCCGTCGGCAGCATGCGACGACTCTACGTCCAGCGACAAGGATGAAGACGCAGAAATCAACAGGTCGAATTCATCAGTCCCTTGTCGTTCAGGGTCCATTGGCGGCAACGTCACTCGTATGACAGGCTCATGGATGGATATCTTGATGTTTGCTTTCGGCAGTAATCTCCGGATGAGATGGCGTTTACTGTTGCGGGGTTTCTGGGGTTTCTTGCGCGATTCGTAGCTATTGAAGATAGAGAGTAATAATGGTAGGTGCTTGGGATCCAAATCGAGCGATGGGGATGTAACGACGAGATTAGCAAAGAGAATATTTGTGTTGCGCTCGGCGCTGTTCTTATCACTCGAGAATTGGATAGTCTTGGAAGGAAGGGTCGTGTTCAGCGTGGTCGTAGCCATGGGAACGTAAAGAAGGCGTTCTGGGTGGCCAGAGCCATCGTCAATGCCAACCGAAATGGAGATGGCAGCGAGTAGAGCTTGGTGTGCTATATCGTTTGGCGAGAAGTACATGAGATGTGCAGGACTCCGCGGGTCCAGTCGTAGCAAGTCCATGCCGACCTCCTTCATGGCCACGTTGAGGTAGACCTCGGGCTCATCCTTACGACAGGCTCTGATCTGCTTGGTGAGCCCAACAAAGCTGATGGCAAATTGGAACTCGTGGATACCGCGCAGAATCGAGCTGGCGAACTCTCGAGAGTCGGATACAGTCTGCACAATGCTCTCTTCTCGGCTCCCAGGATGGTCAAGCTCCTCCACCACATCGGTGAGCGTAACCTCGGGACGTCTCGTGTTGTGTCCCCTCTCTTTTGTCATGGGCGCCGGCCTGCATTTCTTGGCACGTTCGACGCACAACTTGACATGGTCGTAGGGGATGCTCAGACGTCCCAGCTTGAGGGCAATCGATGCGTCCCGCAGACCTTCCAGCTCCTTCTTGAGAAAGCCGTGGATGTTCAAGGTGCAGTGGTCGAGGACCTCGGTCGACTCTCCGCCTTCTGGCGTGAACAGGACGCTGCGCAAGGTGAGGTGCCACTCGGCGGGGCGTTGCTCCTGGTTCGACTTGAGCTTGCGGTGGTTGAACAGGCGGCTGCGGTCGACCGTCTTGCGCCTGGTGTCGACGGCGAGCGACAAGTTGGCAACCTGCACGGAGCCAACATCGCGCACGACGATGCTCGTGGAATAGGCCAGCAGGTCCACCAGGCAGATGTAGTTGATCTTGCTGTGCAGGCGCTTGATCTTCTCCTTGACGTCGGTCAGCCGCTTCCATGTCAGGCTGCGCCTGTGCTCCTCGCTGTCGTCCGTGTCGTCGTCTTCGGGCGGCGCGTCGGGGGCATTTGTCGCGCTCTGGGGCAGCTGGGCGGAGGCGTTGGGCCAGTGGGACCAGCGCGGCTTCCGCTGCGGCTTCTCGCCCAGGGCCTTCAGGTCGACGGTGACCTTGAGCTCGGTCAGGACGATGCTGACCCACGTCGGCTGGGCGAAGGTGGGGCGGTGGAGGGAGAAGCCAAGGCCGCGGATCTCGATGCGCAGGCCATCCTTGGGGTGGAATGCGATGCGGCGCAGGCCCGAGTAGCCCAGGCGCTGGATGGACACGCCGGTGACGACGCGGATGAAGGCGAAGAGCACGAAGCTCAGCAGGTACAGCAGGAGCAGGAGCCCGGCCAGGAACTGGAGCGAGGGCAAGGCCATGGGTGCAGCTCAGCCCGCGGCCATTGACTGCGCGGGCGGCTCTGGGGTGGGCGGGCTATCGTGTGTGGGTTGCGCGGGCGCACGCGAGGTGCTGGGGGGATGCGAGAGACGGCCTGCAGGACATAGTCGAGGGGGTCGAGCAGAGCTAGGACCGCGCGCGCATCGAGCCCGTGGGACAGAGGGAGAGTCGCAGCGTGGCTCAACGGAGAGGCCGATTATTAGAGCCCGGAGATGGGTATTAGCGGCGGGTGGAGCTTCGAGCTTCGAGCTTCGAGCTTCGAGCTTCGAGCTTCGAGCTTCGAGCTTCGAGCCGTCGAGCCGTCGAGCCGTCGAGCGTGCTGCAGCGCGGATCACTCGGATGCGCGTCGTGTGCGGGTGGCGATGCTGCAGGCTTTTCAGGCTGCCAGCCAGTGTGCGCGCGAGCTGCTGCTGTCTTCTTAGCAGTTCGCGGGGCTGCTTGGGCGGTTCCCTCGCCTCACCGAGGGCCGCATGCATTGGGCCTGTCAGCACTGCACAGGCCTTCGGCGCCGCTCTCCAGACCGTGCGCGGCCCGCCCTATTGCGCACGTCCTGGCATGCATGTACAATTACATACTTTGTGCTTACGTACTTCGCACCAGAAGTCTGAAGGAACGCAACAAGATTGCATTCTGTCTGCTGCTCTGCCATGTCCACACTCCCCTCGCTCCTCATCGTGCATCGCCGCCCCGTTGGAAGAAGCCCAATCACCTTGTTGGTCCAGCCGCCAAATATCAGAGACTTGTGCTTCTTCATCTAGGTGCATCTCCCGGAAAAACCGCTCATTTTGTAGCACCTAGCCTTCACCAAGACGATGTGAGAGCGCAATAATCGCATCGTACGTACGACGCTGGTCATATTCAGCCGCCTCAAGCAGCAGCTGCTGTAAATACTCTGGGGAAAGATTCATTGGGCTATGCGATTGTATTGCTAATGATAGAGAAGATAATGAGTGGCGAGCGAGTGACGCTGTTTGCGTAGCGACTGTGTAGTTAATGTCTTGATAGCCTAAGAGTTCGAAGTGTAGTTTGTGCTGTGACAGTCAATCGCAGTTTCTACACTCGTTTGCAGCAGGCAGTAGCGGTAATCGTCGAAGCTTCCAGCACACTATCTGCCATAGGGTGCAATGTCGTCAGGGACGTACCTTGATGGCTCACTACTGCGCGTTTGAAGTGAAAGCAGCTTGTGGGCCTGGTGTCACTTTCACACTGGGCACGGACGTGCGCACCTTCTCCTATGTTCCGTACATTGCCTGTCGCTATCTACGTACGACCACCACGTCCAGCCCACCTGTGCTTCCCTCGAGCTGGCCAATAATCTTTGCCACACCGCACGTTCTATCAACCCACCAACCAGCCTCTCGGTAACCGACTATCACTACCACAATATCACTACCATGGCGCCGGTAGAATTCCATCGTTACCTCGACGCGCGCGGCGACACTATCATCTACAAATTTGATCCCGAGGTCGCGCGTAGACCTGATCCCAACTGGCCTAACGACTCTGCAGTCAGTGTCTACCATTACTACGCAATAAACAGGCACATCAACGTCAACTATCATTCCGATCTTCTGCCCTTAGATCTCGCTGTGGAGCGCTGGCGCAACGACAAGCAATCCTCGCAGCCTGCTGTTGGTATGGTCATGTACAAAGAGGATAGCTCCGAAGAGGGCGGTCGTGGTGACCAGATGAAGACGCAGTACATCTGGAGGGGCTGGGGCCATGGCGAAGGCTACAGGCGGGGCTGGGCGAAGCTTTCTGTTTCAAAGCCTCCAGCGAATGACTTCTCTGTGAAGCCACCACGGATGTGGAGATTGTAGGAAAGTCTATAATCTGCCTGGGTTGAAGCTACACGCTGTCCCGCAACACCACTGGCATGAAGCCGTTTCCTCGATCTCAACTTTTAGTTTCCGCCAAAATAAAAAAGCGAGGGCGAACCAAGTGTCACTCTGGAAAATCCCAAGCAAAAGAACGATCACGAGTCGAGCGATCCGCCACCAGTATTGAAGGCTGTGAAGCAAGCTTGTCAAGGAGCGTCAAGTATTTGACTCGCTCGCGAGATCTTAGGCACAGCAGTCACCTGTTGCAAGCGGACAGCAAGCACAAGCGCATGGCGAGAGTGTTCAAAAACGTATGCGGATTGTTTAGCTCTTGCTACGTCGCCGAGATTTACATAGATCACAACTCTACAAACCCAACACTGCCCCCAATCTCATGCATTCATGTCTGTGACAGCGGCACATCATACTGACGCTGCGTCATCATGTTTTGACAGTTCCCCAGTGGCTTCACCTAATACTATTGTATAATGGATCGCACTCCAGTCGCGTCTGATCCGCGTTTAACGGCTCGCTAGCGCGTTTCTTTTGTGGGGTAAATTGCTACTTACATGAGCACCGCGCCTTCACACCCGTCCATCACTTTATTGAACATGAGCAACCACATTATCGAGCTCAGCAGCGACGGGTCGGAAAATGAGTCCGACCTTGAAATTGAGGATACAGACAATACTGTTACAAATGGTGGGGACGAGACAAACGAGAGGGAGGCATAGCAAAACGAGTTAAAAGCATGTTTGGACAGCATACGGTACGAAGGAGACTTCTCATTTATCACTCGATCTGATCACCCGCACAACCCTGGGCTGTACATCAAAGGGCTGGGAACCGTTGGCCTGTCTCTCTCGATCCGAGATGCTGTAGCGATTGCGAGTGTGTCGAAGAAATCTCCTTTTGGCAAAGGTGATGAAACACTGGTCGACGAGAGCGTGAGGAAGACTTGGGAGCTGGACATAACAGAATTCGAGTGTTATAACCCCAGATGGCAGCCTGCCCTTCAGCACCTTGTGGCGCAGGCGATTCAAGGCCTTGGGGTGCAGGTTAAAGCGAACGCGCAACCGTACAAGCTGTTGCTCTACGAAGCGGGAGCATTCTTCAAACCTCATCGAGACACAGAGAAGACGCCAGGTATGTTTGGAACCCTTGTGGTGTGCTTGCCCTCGGAGCACACCGGTGGCGAGGTGCACTTAGCACACGCCAGCAACGAGCGGACCTTGAAGACCGGTCCTACCTCTGCCTTCGATCTTACTGTGCTCGCTTGGTACTCCGACGTGCAGCATGAAATCAAGCCTGTGACTTCTGGTTACAGGCTCGTGCTCACCTACAATCTGGTCCAGGACCAGGCACAGCCACAACAATCTGCAACTACCCTTGACCGGAACATGTCGAAATTCGAACAGATACTTCAGGCTTGGAATTGGCGTCGTATTGATTCTGAGTATCTGGTATACCCGCTTGAGCACAAATATACCGCAAATCTCTCTTTGCAGGATCTCAAAGGGCAGGACGCTGCCAAAGGTCGCACCCTTGCACGACTCTGCCATACGAATGGTGTTTACTGGTTTCTCGCTCGGATGACGAAGCAGAGTCGTGAGAAGGAGTACTATGGGGGCTTCTATGGAGAAGAAGAGGACGATGAAGAGGAAGAGGAAGGCAGTTTCTTCCTCCGTGATGCAAAACTACCTTCCGGACTGGGAATCCCAATATCCATTAGCCCTGTAGATCCTGCAAATATTCTGGCGGATACCGACCATCTACATGACGACCGAGCTGCCGACAGCGAAGACGAGGGAGAGTATACAGGTAACGAGAACATGCCTGCGACCTTTCGCTATCACGACTCAGTGCTCGTCATAATTCGAAGCAAAGATTTTTTCCAGAGTATATCAAGCGCACACGGTGATATGTGCGAGAATTTGACAATACTGTACGACCTCTTACTCAAAGACAGTACCGTTCCTGTTACCGCACACGCGAATCATCTTGCTACGATCATGAGAAAGCTTCTGGCTGAGCTTGGAAGAAAAGAGCTCTTTATGACTGGAATGTTCGACTACAATCGTCGACGCGAAGCAGGTATGAAGTACGTCAGGCTCTTTGACCTAGTTTCCGAACTGTGTCACACGAAAACATGAGCCGAATCGTCGGCGAGAAACTTCGCAGCGTGATTATGAGACCAACCTGGACTGAGTCGTCTGAGTTGTTGGAAATCATCAAAGCACACATTGCAAGAGAGCTCTCAATCTGCAGAGAGGATGTGTGGACTAGCTGGTACCAAGCCAAAAGTGTTGGACGAGATGACAGTACTGACAGTCTTCAGGCTTGAGACGCCCATTTCACTCGCCTCACTCGCCTCCACCTATACCTCTGCAAACGCAGAGCGTTGCGCCCTTGATGTTATCGAAACTTTCCTTCCATGGGGAAGCGTTCCGGCCTTCAAAGAGTGGAAGACCGCACGACTCAATCGTGTCGTCCGTACTGTGACCTTGTTCTCCACTAAAGACGCAGAAGCTCTCTTGTATCTAGTTCCACACATTGCCCAGGACATATATCTCGAGGTGTAAGTTGAACATGTCATCTAGCCGAAGAGACTACACTGACATACATATGCGAATAGAACTATCCCGGTCATTCAAGGACAAGTTGATCGTGAATGCGTCTTGCACTTTCTACATCTCATTGGTGCAAACGACAGCATGCCTTTTGAACCCATTATAAAGCCTACTTAGGAGAGACTGGCTGATGCAGCAACTGGGCTAGTGAAGCTGAGAGTCGAAGACCTCATTAGTGGGGACAACAGCGCGCGTGTGAATAACGTGCTGACACTCATTAATCACTACTCGAGATTTGGTCTGGCCAAAGAAGCTAAAAGACTGATCATTGCATCCTTGCCAAGCGTCCCAAATCCCATGTCAGCTGAATGGAGCAATTGGAGATCATGGTTCATCCTCCTCAGTAGATTTGCGGGCATGGTCTCATGGATCAATGATCAAACTTTGGCTGACACAACAAGACCTTTCTTCATATCGGTTATAGACGCTGTTCTGAGCCATAGCGGTCGTTCCAAGCCGCAAGAGCCCCGTGATTGGGCGCGTCGCCCACAGAATTATGTTGATAAAACCGGAAGACCTTACTCCGGTCGCGGCAGCACAATCTGCACTTGTCAGCCATGCCGGGCCATGACTACATTCATCACGAGTCCCACACAAATCGTCGCGCGATTCATATATGCCGAGAAAGTACGAAAACATCTTGAAGGCTTCGCCAGACCACACGAAGAATACGTATGCACTACAGACAGAAGCGGCGGCACTCCCTACACTCTGGTGATACAAAAGGTTCATCATTTTTATCACAAGTCACTTGCTCAATGGCAGAATGACGTTGCTGAGATGGATAGCAGACTGATACAGATTGATAGTACCTTTCCTCTGGCGCATGCGTATATTGAGGGCATCAACGCAGCGAATTTGGCATCGTCAAATGGTGAAGGGGTACAGGTCCCAAGAGTATTGCAGCCCCTATCCTCTGCCTCGTTTTCAATACAGGACTTGCCTGCACCTGTGCCGAGGGCCGGTATGAAGCGGAAGATTGATAGCATAGACTTGACTGGTGGCTAGACGTCTTGGAGCCTAGATACTGCCAATCCTTAGATGATGCGCGCTGAAAGGGGGCCTTGAACGAGTATCTGCCTTGATCATCATGCATATTGGACCGGATCGCGACCACAAAGCAAGCCTAGTTAGGAGGATATTGTCTGATTTGGGCGATCGAACTCGAAGCTTAAGGTAGCTACGTGTAGTGCCTACAGAATCACACCCGTCACATCTTTCGTAACATGACCTAAGACCTTGAAGAAAACTTCCAAGTATTTGTCCAGCTGCCTATCCTCTCATGTCCTTCTGGCTTCGGCTAGAGCACGCTGCCCTCAATTCTTCCGCTTGAGGCTTGCCATCCTGAGCTCACGCTCCAGAAATTGATGTAGCTGATCAAGCGCGACTTCTTTGCACGGAGCAGGCGTTTGCATCTTGAACAACATCTGGTCCTCTGTCGGCGCATCCAAGGCTGAGATGCCTGCGAACCAGTAGTGAGAGCCTGGATTTGTGGTATGCATGCGGGCCTCGAGGAATACAACGTCGGACACAGTGTACTGCGGGTAGACTGCCTGTGCAAGCTCTGTATGGCGGGGAAGTCAGCGACTATGTAAATCGGGGTGAGCATATTACCTTTAGTCTTGCGCATCGTTTTTACGTGAACCATAAGCCGGCGAGCTTCGAGGTACCGTGTGACAGCACAGATGACGAGTATGGCATACACTGTACATTCCGAAGGCGCGTGTCAGTTCAGTCACAGAAATTACAATTGGTGACTGACCTGTGTAGCTCCAGATCGAGCCCGTGTAAGAGATCAGGCAAATGCCGACCCAAAAGCCGAGCCAGAAGCCTGGTAGTGACATTGCGGCGAAATCGTGTATTGGAGGAAAGTGGAGGTAGGCAGACAGTGCTTAGAGCTCTGTGCGCAAGCGCCTTTCACTTCACCGCGCAAGTGCCTAGTCTAAGTGAATCACTATTGCCCAAATTATCAACGTAAGAACAGCAGCTTTTCTCGAAGGCAAGTAGTCAATGTCGTAAGTGAAGAATCACTTGTGGAGAACATGTTGACGCATTATGAGCTCGAGAAGGCGTTTGCGGTGTCAGTAAATCAACAGCAATAAGATTTCTAGGACGGCTAGAAAGACAACAGCTTCATTGGTCATGTGGGGAAGTATCATGTAGTGCACGTTAAACTTTACTGCGAGTAATGGATGTGGAGATAGATATGTTGGACATCAACAGATGCAGAAGAAAATTTGCAATCACAAGCAGTGCAAATGATCGTTTAAGTGGTATAAAATACATCCTTGAAGTCGACCGCTCTTAAGTCTTACGACCTTTTTCTGGACTGAATGCACCATCGTTACACACATCGTGCGCGCCAATACATTTTCCACTTGTAGAAGTATGCAGCTGTCACCAGCGTCCAGAATAATATTCCGAAAGAATTGACAAGCTCGACTTCTAGGTACAGCAGTCAAAATATTTGTGCACACTTAGGCTCAGTGATGCAAGTGTAACTTGGCCAAATGGTTGGACAAAGGGCGGCGTACGTGTTGTAAAGTACATGTAGGGACGCGCTTCACGAAACCAGCTCTCCAGATGGCCAATGGTGGAGTGCCGAACAGGTGAGGTGAAAATATGGTGGAGACCTTCCGAATGCGGCACTAGCTCAGTTCGGCATCTGATGTTGTCATCAGCGGGCAAAGTCCCCGCCTCACGTTAGTCTACAATACAAGATGTAACGTCTGTGTGATCTTCGCGACCTACCTCAGATAATAGCAAACATCTCCGATACAATGTCAAACGCCACCAACGGAGAGAAGCTCGCGCCCTCGATTGACGTGAAGAAGCTGTGCTACGCCTTCCCCGATGGCTCAAGCGGCCTGCAAGACGTCTTTCTTGACCTGCCGCCTGGTAGCAGAACACTCTTGATCGGAGGTAGAAGAACATGCATGTCGTTTTCTTGATCCAGCGACTGACAAAGAATAGCTAACGGTGCCGGTAAAACAACCCTTCTGCGCCTACTCTCGGGCAAACGTATGGCCCCCGCCGATACCGTCGCTATTGCAGGCGTCGACCCTTTCAAGCACGGCCTCGAGGGCGTCACCTATCTCGGCCTCGAATGGGTTCTCAACCCTATCGTTCGCACGGATATTGACGTCGTTACCCTCCTGAACTCAGTCGGCGGCCAATACTACTCGGAGCGATGCGAGGAACTCGTGCAGGTGCTGGACATCGACCTAACGTGGCGCATGCACGCTGTATCTGACGGCGAGAGGAGGCGAGTGCAATTGGCAATGGGTCTTTTGCGACCATGGACAATCCTCCTCCTCGACGAGATCACCGTTGATCTTGACCTGCTGTCGCGATCAAACTTCTTGGCTTTTCTCAAAAAGGAGACCGATGAGCGACCATGCACTATCGTATACGCAACACATATCTTGGACAACCTTGCATCATGGCCCACGCACCTTGTTCATATGTCGCTGGGCAAGGTGAAGAAGTGGGGCAGCGTTGAGGACATGGGTGTGCAGAATGACCCTGACTCCAGAGTACTGTCTGGAAACAGTCAGCTCGGTGAGCTTGTGCTCAACTGGCTGCAAGAGGATCTTGACGAGAGAGGCCCAAGAAACGGTAAGAACCCTCCTCGCTCCGAGGGCAAGACATACCAGAATCTCGAGGGCAAGGGCGGGTACGGTGCCGAGAAGAAGATCGACAAGGAATAGAGGGATTACATAGAAGACGGTCAAGAGGTGGAGCAGGTCTGCTTCAACAACGCAGACCGCTGGATTTCAACAGGCGTCAAGATGCTTCTCAACAAGGATACCCCATTTCAGATTTCAACACGAACTAGAATAAGAATCAATTCCGCGAGACTATTGTACTGTTCGTGATCTGCGTTACCGCTGATGATGTTGACACTAGTCATCCATGAAAAGGCCATTCTGTCCCTATGTTGAAATGAGCCTACCAAGATCACGGACTCGTGATGCTTCGAACGACGGCCCTCGTTGGACGATGTATGCGCTCATAGATTGGGTAGACGAAGGCTATTTGATTGCACGAGTGTTTCCACATATGCAAGTTTCGACTCTGGCCACACAAAGACTTCTGTGCAAGTGCCCTCTGCTCAATTATACTGTTGATTACAATTATATCATGCTCTATCGCTAATGTTTGGGGTATATACGTCAAGTACTGGTCGGTCGTTGCTGAAGCTTTCCTTTAGCCATAATTCCATCATCGCCCCAACCACTCAGGCCACCCTATTGCCGGCCTGGCTCATAGTAGCTATTTGCGACACCCGGAACGGGGGCTTTCTCGTTACTGGGCCTGGTGTGCGTCTGTGCGGGTCGGGGCGGCAGAGGAGGAAGCGGCTGCTCACCAGCGATAGGTGGTTGCTGCCCCCTCATATACATCTGCTGCATGCCCTGCCCGCCCATCTGAGGAGCCATCGGGTGATATTGTCCCTGCATGGCGTATCCACCCTGACCCGAAAAGCTGTTCGACTGGCTCGGCAACGGTTGGTATACGTGCTGCCATGCTGGTGCCATTGGCGCCTGGCCTGGGGGCGGTACGAGGGCGCCGTTTCGAACCATGTTTTGTACGATGCCCGCTGCGAGCTTCTCCGCATCCGTGGACACTTTGGTGCGGCGGTACTTGTGGCAGTTGACACATGCCCATACAAAGAGCGCAAAGTGCAAGACTACACCGAGCCACTGGCACACAGCAGCTGTGAGCTCGACACGTGCGCGGTTCGGCTTCTCGCTCCACAGCAGATTGACGTAGGCATCCATCTCGGCGCAGTTCTGAAACCTAGGCTCGCCGTAGGAATAATAGTAATTGGTCGAGGAGCCGTTGCAAAGACGGTCGTACGTCACACCCGAGTAGTCAGTGTCTTGTACCCATGACCAGGTGTTGTTCCTCTGGAGGACATAATCGCCGCCCCTCGTGTTCCAGCCCTCGGAGTAGCCCAGCGTGCCGTCTTCGCCCCAGTAAAGTACGTCGAAAAGGGCGACCATGGTGAGAAGGGCCGTAAAGATGAAGCCAAGCCAAAGAAGCAGGTCCATGGTCACCCGCAGGCCAGGGTGGACTGGGCGCTTGCGGGCGATGAACAGGATCATGCACAGGGTGCACCAGACTACAGAGATGGAGAAGGTGATTAGACCCCATGGCAAAGCCCAGGACCTGTCCCAGCCGTAGCCGTAGCCGGATGGCATTCTGTTAGCGTCACTGATAGCCCATGCTACACAGCCGATCCCAATGAGATCAGCGAGAACAAGGGCAACTGTAAGGGCCATCTTGAACTTCCAGAGACGGTCAGCAGCATTGAGTTGCTCATTGTAGGACAGACTCTCTGGCTCAGCAGAGGCGGCCGGAGCTGGGGTCACAGGGTTTGGTAAGGCCGATGGAGTAGTTGTAGGCGCACTTGGTGTAGGAGCTGATGTGGCTGCAGCAGGATGCGCTAGCATATTGGTGTGCGCGACAGGTGAGTTAGGGGCTCCTGCTGTGTGTCCCGTTGGGTCGGTAGTTGTGATCTGCGGCGCCTGCGACGTGAGCGCAGCTTGTGGTGTAGACATTATCAACGGAAAGGTATTCAAGCGAATGGCTACGCGAAAATCGCGTGATAGTTGGAAAACGAGTGTCAGAAGCGGGGGATGGAACAGATGAGAAGTAAGAAATTGCACGACAATTGACGCTCCTTTGTCTGCTTTGCCGCAAAACTGGCGCGAATGGTTGCCTGACGCTAGACGTGGATTTGGCGATAGATAACTTTATTTAGGCCGGTGTGCAGCGACCGTGCGCTCGTACCTGATGGATCGTCGCATCCACACCTCGAGTTTATATAGACCTCACCATCAGTCAAGCATCGAAAGCATCTAGCTTCCGGAGGCTTAGATGCGTTCAATACTTCTCGGACCTCTTTGCTGGATTCTCGTCGCGCTTCTGGCAGTGCATGGTCGCGCAGCTCGTGAGTGCTGCACAAGACAGACAGCGTATCAGGTCTACAAGACAGACCTTGGATACGATCGTGGCATGATGGCTGCAAGCACAGTCAGAGCTATGTCATATGTTCGTGTCTGCCTGGACCAGAAACAGATGGGCGAGTCTTGCCACAGACTTCAGCGCATCTGGTATTCGTCCAGTGCCATACCCCTGGCTATCTTTTTGATCAACGCCTTCTTCAAGAATTGTTCTCGCGCCAGGCTTCGCGTTTGCTGTGGAGCCGTCAGCATGAAAGTTTCAATCTCAGTGCCATGTATCTTACCTTGACAAACACGTCTGCTGTGACCCTCCCCTTGTCGAGCGCTCTACCCAAAACGAACAAGGCATCAGCGATGCCTCGCTCCTCGGCTGCAAGCGCATACATCTGTTGTCCAACTACTGTAGGCGCCACAAGCACGTCGTCAACGTCCGGTGCGTGTCTTCTGCGCGCGTCATCCATGGCGCGGTCCGCATCCATCATTGCGCCCTTCAAGATCTGCTCGTTGGAAGACAGGACCGCGTCCAATTGCTGTAGCTCGCCCAGTTCGGCCTGTAGCCGCGAATATGCGTTTTGCAACGCCTGTTGTTGTGCTTGAAGTGGCGCAACAGCAGTCTGGTTCGAGGCCACTACCTGGCGTGTCTGCGAGGCAAGAACCTGACCGAGAGCTGTCAAGAGGGCATCCTTCTGCGGGTTTGGTGGCACAGGAGGTACTGGCAGCGATGTCTGCCTGCCTCCCTGAGACGGTAATGTTACCTCGAGCGAGTCGTCGAGGAGATTGACAGGAGGTGCTGGCTTGGGTTGCGGCGGAGCTTGTTGTTGTGGTGGTGGTGGTGGTGGCTGTTGATACTGCTGGTATTGTTGAGGATGCTGGGCGGGGTACTGCTGAGGCGGTGGTCGGTACTGCTGCTGGGCCAATGAAGCATGTCCGTAGGCTTGTGGAACGTTGGCGGGAGGCTGCGGGGGCGCTTGTCTTGCAAAGCTAGACGCTTGCCGCTGGCCGTGGGGCGAGATGGGACTAACAGGGCTTCCCGTCCCGTACGGGGCAGGGTTGAAGGCTTGTGCCTGCGCCTGTGGGTTGTGCGAGAGTGGTGTCGCCGGGCTGATGTCGTGGCTCCCTTGTCGCGACGGAGCGCCGTGGGCGAACGGCGGTCCATGCTGTTGCCAGGCTGGCGGCGCGCCGTAGCTGCTCCGGTGAGGCTGTTGCTGCGGCGGGTGCGGAGGCAGCGGGGGCGGTTGCGAGTATCGATCGCCCTGCGGCTGCGGCGTCGGGCGGAGCTGCTCGTTTGGCTTCGGCGGCTTGGGAGGAGGCGGAGGGACGGGCGGCGGGCCCTGTTGCGCGGGCGGGGGCTGCGGCTGTCTCGAGCGCACGGGCGGTTCTTGGGCAAAGACGCCTCGCAGAACGGCAAGAAGGTCGAACAAGGTGGACTTCTGCACACTCGTCAGCCAAGGCCCATGCTGGCCAGCGGTGCCCGCGGCTGCTGTGCGCGCGCACACGCGCTACTCACATGCCAGTACTTGGCCCACTGCGCCAGATAGGGATGGTAGACCCTCCCGTCGCCGCTCACATGCTGGCCGGGCCGCACCAGCATGTCTTTGTCGGGCTTGATGTACACAATCGGGGACTCGCGTGGGTAGGCGTAAGGCACCCACACCGCGACCGGGAAGCCATATGTTGCGCCACGGAACGTCACCGGCAGCGTGCCGCTGAGGTTGAGCAGGAGGTTGGAAGCTCCATGGTCGTATGCTGAGCTGGTCAGTCGCAGTGCGCGCCACGGGCAGTGCCTGGGGGGAGTTGCGCGTCGTGGGACGTACTGTAGACGTCGGTGCGCACCGACAGCGACGGGTAGTGGGAGAGGGCTTCTGTTGCGTCGTGATAGGTGCGATTGACGTCTGTGTAGTTCTGGCAACAGGTAAGTCCGCGGCTGCAAGGTCATAGACGGACGCCTACGCTGGTCAGAACGCTGTATAGCCAGTTGAGCGTTGTTTCTGGGACGCCGGCCATGTTCGAGGTCTGGTGGGGGAGCTCTGCAACACAACCTCGGGACGTCTGTCTTCTGACTGCCCAGAACCATGACGCGAGCCTTTTGCAGCATGAATTGTCACTTGTCAACACCAACTGTTCAACAAAACTAGCTCATGGCAGATGACCTCGCTCTACGGCAGTGCGGAATGGCTTTGTTCATTTACGCCTCAGCGAGCGTGTGCTTCAACCCTCTTCCGTAACCAAATACGCCCCCTATAATATACATGAATCCTCCGGGTATCCTCAATTTTCGTCACTAGTGCTGGCTCCACTCAATCGTGTTGAGATCAACACCCTCCTGTACCAACTCCCAAAGCGGGCTGAGCTCGCGGAGGAATGTGACACGCTCCTGCACAGCCTTCAGAACGTAGTCAATCTCCGCATCCGTGGTGAAGCGCCCGATTCCGAACCTGATACTGCTGTGGGCGCTCTCGTCGCTGCTGCCAAGAGCACGCAGGACGTAGCTGGGCTCCAGCGAGGCTGATGTGCAAGCACTGCCAGAAGACAGGGCAATGTCCTTGAGGGCCATGAGCAGCGACTCGCCCTCGACGTAGGCGAACGAGACGTTCACACAGCCGGCGTAGTGACGCTCGCGGTCGCCGTTGAGGGTGGTGTGCTCCATGGCGAGCAGGCCTTGGAGAAGACGATTCGACAGAGCGGTGATGCGCTTGGTGTCGTACTAGCAACGCATTAGCAATCATGTGGACAGTCTCGAGAACATGCACATACCTCCATCTCCTCCTTGCAGATACGGGCAGCCTCGCCAAAGCCGATGACGAGAGCTGGTGCAATTGTGCCGCTGCGCAGACCACGCTCCTGACCACCTCCGCTGATGATGGGATCGAGCCTGACCCTGGGCCTTCTTCGCACATAGCACGCGCCGATGCCCATGGGCCCGTAGATCTTGTGACCGGAAATGGACATTAGATCAACGTTCATCTTGTTCACGTCCAGGGGGATTTTGCCCACGGCCTGGGCGGCGTCGGTGTGGAAGAAGATCTTCTTGGAGCGGCACAGCTTGCCAATCTCGTCCATGGGCTGCACAACACCGATTTCGTTGTTGACGGTCATGATGCTGACCAGCAGCGTCTCGGGGCGCATGGCAGCCTCGAGCTGGGCCATGTCGACGAGGCCGTTGCTCTGCACGGGCAGGTAGGTGACCTGGAAGCCCTCGTCCTGCAAGTGCCTGCAGCTGTCCAGCACGCACTTGTGCTCGGTCTGGGCGGTGATGATGTGGTTCTTCTTGCCGGAGCGCTTGAAGAAGCGGGCGACGCCCTTGATGCTCATGTTGTTGCTCTCGGTGGCGCCGCTGGTGAAGATGATCTCCTTGGGGTCGGCGCCGATGAGGGCGGCAATGTGGGCGCGGGCGTCCTCGACGGCCTTGTCCGTCTCCCAGCCGTAGGCGTGGGTGCGCGAGTGCGGGTTGCCGTAGAGGCCGGTCATGAAGGGCATCTGGGCGTCGACGACGCGCGGGTCCATGGGGGTGGTGGCCTGCATGTCGAGGTAGATGGGCCGCGAGCCCTGGTCCATGACCGTGGCCTGCTTCAGGATGCCTGGCAAAGTCAATATCACGCAGTGACGTCGGGCGGGTGGCGGCACGCACCAGCAGTCGGGCTCATCATGGCGTCGGCGGACATGCCCGTGGTCGGCATGGTCGCGTCGGCGGGGAGCGCGCCCGTCTGGCGCAGGAAGGCCTTCTTCTCGGCCTGGATGGTCGTGTCGACGTTGACGGTGGCGTTGTGCGCCTTGGACTCGGAGACATAGCAGCGGGCGGCGGCGCGCAGCGGGGAGCGGGCGACGCTGGCCGTGGGATGGCGCCGCGACGCGATGCGCAGGGCCTGGCGCGCAACCGTGGGGGCGAGGCTCGACATGGAGCAGCAGCAGTGGTGGTGGTGGTGGTGGTGGTGGTGGTGGTGGTGGTGGGCTGCGGGTGCGGGTGCGGGTGCGGTGCGGTGCCTGTGCGGGCCTGCAACTTTCGACGGCCGGAGCGGAGCAGACGACTCGCTTGCGTGCAGGCGCCGAGGCGAGCAGCGCCCGGATCAGTCGGACGCGCCCCGCGAACGACGTCAGCACGGTAGTGCGGTAGTGACGGACAAGACCCGCTTAACCCACCAGCTGCCTGCGCCATCGCCCACGCTCCTCTTTATGCTGCTCGTCCTTGCGCCCACACGCTCCCGCCTCCCGCCGTGCATTGCACTCTGCCCCCCCCGCCCGCGCACCGCACCCTGACCCGCCCGCGCCTCGCCCCCTCGCCCTCTAGCCTGCCGCCCATCCCGCCATGTCCTGGAAGGGGCTGACCAAGTCGGTCGTGAGGGTTCGCCCGCCCGCCGCGCCCCGCCCTGCACCGTGTCGCTGACGAGCCCCCCAGACGCCGCAGACGTTCAAGCAAAAGTTCAACATCGTACGTCCCCGTCCCCGTCCCCGTCCCCGTCCCCGTCCCGCAGGCCCCGTCCCGCCCCCCCCCCTCCCTCCAGCGCGCGCGCCATGCGCTAACACCCCCCAGGGCGAGATCACAAAGGACGCCATCTACATCGATGCCGACCGGCGCTTCACCGAGCTGGAGAAGGAGACGAAGAAGCTGCACGAGGAGTCGAAGAAGTACGCCGTCTGCACCCACGCTCCCCTGCCGCCCGCGACTAACCCTCCACAGGTACTTCGAGGCCATCAATGGTGCGCCTGTCCCGGCCCGCGCTCTGCCACCCGCTAACAACGCCCCGTCCAGGCATGCTCACGCACCAGATCGAGTTTTCCAAGGCCATCGCCGACATCTACAAGCCCATCTCCGGACGAATGTCGGACCCCACCTCGTTCCACGACGAAGGCAACACCGCCGGCATCGAGGCCTGCGACCAGTACCAGGAAGTCGTCGGAGAGCTGCAGGAGACGCTCAAGCCCGAGCTTGAGATGATCGAGTCGCGCGTCATCTCGCCCGCGAACCAGCTGCTCGACATCATCAAAGCCGTGCGGAAGCTGGGCGCCAAGCGCGACCACAAGCAGCTCGACTACGACCGTCACCGCACAGCCCTCAAGAAGCTGCAGGACAAAAAGGACAAGACGCTCAAGGACGAAAAGGCCATGTACCGCGCCGAGAACGACGCCGAGCAGGCCACGCAGGACTACATCTACTTCAACGATCTCCTCAAGGACGAGCTGCCGAAGCTGTTCGCTCTGGAGCGAGAGTTCATCCAGCCCCTCTTCCAGTCCTTCTACTACATGCAGCTGAACGTCTTCTACACCCTGCACGAGCGCATGCAGCGCCTGGACATTGGCTACTTTGACCTGGAGCTGGACATTGAGGCTGCCTACGAGAAGAAGCGGGGCGACACTCAGGCAGAAGCAGAAAAGCTATCAGTCGTCAAGTTCAAGACCACAGGCGGGCGTACGGGTCCTGGAGCTGGGCGGCCAGGCGTATCCAAATACGCAACGAAAGCGCAAGAAGCCAAGGCGAACGAGGCAAAGCCGGGCCGCGCATCCATTTCCGAAGAGGCACCCCCGCCACCATACACTCCCGGTCCGTCCGGTGCCGTCGGAGACGTAAAGTCGCCGACATTATCGCAAGGGTCCTGGGGCTCCGCCGCGAAAGCAAAGGGCGCCGCACCGCCACCGCCAAAACCCAAGCCTTCGCGCCTCAGTGGCATGCCGGCCGCGGAAACGTGCACTGCGTTGTACGACTTTGAAGCCCAGTCTGAAGGCGATCTGAGTTTCCTGGCCGGAGACACGGTTGAAATCATCACGCGGACGCAGAACGAGAACGAGTGGTGGACAGGCAAGGTCCGGGGCAAGTCGGGGCAGTTCCCAGGTTCGTCATCCACCCACACTTGCAAACCCCACATTGCTGACACACATCAGGTAATTACGTGAAGCTGAATTAGGCGTTGCATCGGCGGGATCTATTGCTGTTCCCTTGAGATACCTGTTGTTCTGTTTGCTGGAGTTGAGTAGAGTAGACGAGCCTATGCGAGTGCATTCTGGTAGACGCTGCATTGCTTACACTTCAGACTACATATTAATACTTCCACCCACATGCCTCCCCGTTTCATGGCTTCGTGCTTGTCGTGTCGTTTACCGCCGTCTCCCGCCCAGCCACATCTCGGCATCTCGATCCTAGCGCAGATCAACCGGCCTCCCCGCATGACGTTGTCGGCGATACGACCCATCTCCACCATCTCGGCTACATGCATACACGACTCTCAGTGGCCCTTGACCACTACCATCTCACCCCGTCGCCACCACAATGGGCTACGACTCAACCATCACATTCACCCTCGACACAACATGTCCGTGGTGCGCCCCCACCCGATCCCCACCATCACACATGTCCTCATACCACCCATCTGACGCCCCGCAGGACATACATAGCGCTCACGCGCCTCCACCGCGCCCTTGCCACCCACCGCACCACCCACCCCTCCTCGTCTGTAATCTTTACCCTGCACATTGCACCCTACCAGCTCTACCCGTCTTTTCCTCTCCAAGGAACCGATAAGCACGCCTGGTATCGCGACGAAAAATACAGCGGTTCTGAGGCGCGCTTCGAGAAATATGCCGCCTACATGTCCGCCCTGGGCAAGGATGAAGGCATCGCCTTTGACTTTGCCACCGGCGACATTGCCAATTCATTTCCAACCCATCGCGTGCTCCAGTATGTGCAGGCCAAGTGCGGAACCGTGGCCGCCCTCAACGCACTCGGCAAGGCGTACAAGATGTACTTTGAGCAGGGGTCGCATCCGAGTAGCACGGAGACGCTGGTCGACGTGTGTCTTGCAGCAGGGCTAAGTAAAGAAGAGGCTGAAAAAGTAGCGCGGGACGAGGGTATACATGCCGCGGAGACGCGCATGGCAGTGCAGGAGCAGACTGGGAACGGAGTAGACAGCGTGCCCTATGTTGTCTTCGAGGGCCGGAAGAGAGACTTTACACTCATCGGGGCAAAGGAGGTCGGGGAGTATGAGAACATCTTGAAGCAGGTGGTCAAGGAGGCGTCGTAGTGCCGTTCGATGGGTAAGGAGGGATAAAGAAGATTGAATGAATTGTAACAAATCAATTGGACCCGAGTGTACACCTGCAATGCCAAGCTACCGCATTTCTATGTCCAAAGCAATACTGTGGTTGATCTTTAGGAGTGATTGTAGAAACTCGCAAGGAACTAAATGGCATGTCCCCTACTAACGTACCAACTGCGGTGGCTATGGTAGTAGATATCATCGCCAAGTATACCTTGCATGGAGAGCTATCAGCGACATGCTGGGTAGGCCAAAGTGCCACAACTGGAGCCAAGATTCACTTGCGAGTCCAGTCGTAGTTAATCTCCGCACGCTTTGTGACTTCGCCGGCGGAAGGGTCACCGCAGACAGGTCCCCAGACTTGAGCCTCGAACTGGCCGGCTGCAATATTATTGCCGACAAATTCGTAGTCTGTCCCAGTCAGTCTCTCCTCAGGCACAGCTTCGGTGTCACTTACAGCAGTAGAAGCGGGCAGGCCACTGCACATTGTCCGGGTGGCAGTTGCCGAGAGCGCAGCCGATGCGGGAAGTGTTGCGCCACACCATCTGTGTGAAGTGACCCCAAGCGTCGTCGTAGTACGGACGGTCGTAAGGGTACTTGGTCTCCTCCTCGTGCCAACCGTGAGAGGCGGTGCGAGCGAACTCGATCCAGTCCGCGTAGTTCTCCGGAGCTGGCTTCTGCGACGAGAGGTTGCTGCCAGAACGCAACTGTCAAAGTCAGCCAGGCAAGCCAAACGGGGAAGGACTGCAGCTTACGTGCTCAGGCATGTCGCTGCACTTGGAGACGTCGCGGCGCGCAGCATCAGCAAGGTCTTGGTCCCAGACCAGATCTTGGGCGCAGTGAAGGCGGCGCCAGTACCAGTGAGCGCGCATCACGGCACTGATGAAGTTGGGGTCGTCGGCGTGAGGAGCATCGTCGTTGTAGAGATCACGGGGCTGGACATTGTGAGCGGGCGCAGCGACAGCAGTAGCCGCAAGCAAGGTAGCGAGTGTAGCGAAGAGCTTCATGTCGAGTGGCGTCGCTCGCATAGAACGACCAACGTGGATGAATATGGGTATCTCAGAGAATGAAGGGTGTAGGTATGATGGTGCAATGGTTCGAGGATGTCGTGCACGCAGGTGGTGGGGCAAAAGAGTGACTGGAGTGAGGAGCGTGAATTGGAAAGATGGAGGAAGTGGAAAGGCAGGGTAGCGGCGTATTTATATGGATAGTGGCCCATGCACTGGGGTACACATGTGGGCGAGACGCGCCTACCTTCACTTACCTGCCGTGGACCTGTGCACTCGTCCGCAGTATCAGAACAGATTGATATAGAAGAATGAAAGGCGATGACAAGCACACAGGCAGACATATTGCGATATGACCAAGGGAACGGATGCAGCCAGCAAGATGCGATGCTGTTGACGCTGAAGCAACGACGCGTCGAATCAGCTCGCCGGACTTCCCGGCTTGTGTCGCGGTGCTTTCGTGCCTGGTGATGGCTAGCTCGTTTGTAGCTTCACCATTTTTGTCGAGAGACACGAACCAAGTGTCACGTAGCGCGGATCTGGGGGCGCCTGCAAACGGGCGTCACCCACCTCTGCCAGGGGTGCAAGATGCAAAGAGAGCACAATGTATATGTGAAGTTAAGATGAGGATAGGACAAGGGTTATGTCGCTAAGTGAAGGAATTCGGGCGAGATCAGGAGGATGAAGCGAGGTAACAGACCTTGGAGTGATGTAGCAGTGCTAATCAATATCATGTCGAAAATAGCGACACGAAGAGCGCAAGGCATACAATGGAGAGCTTTGTATCATGCTAGTATAAACGCGATACTATCAAGGGAACTCATGGAGTGACTTGAAACGTTCACATCTGAAAATACATTGGACATCCCGGTGTGCATTTTGATTTGAAACGGTTGAGTACGCTCGACTCAATTACTCTGTGCTACACCTCTCGTAGCTGCGGATCAGCGATCTACATTTCGGGGCTCGCATGGCTCAAATGCCTAGAAGTGGTGCGATCTGCTGTGGGTGGATGATGGAAACGAGAGTCGTCTAGATGACCCCGCCGTGCAACATTTGCACCCTGCAAGATTGCTCATGATGTCGGGTCGCCCTCTTCATATCAGGCCACGAGCTTTCCTGCTATCACGAGCTAGGCTATGGTGGGGTTCCCACCCTGGGCACCGGGGTATTGGGATGGCTCTTCGCAAAGTCAGGACGACTAGCTCGAATCGTTGCCGAAGTAGGTCAAGTCTGTACCATGCAGTAGTATGGTTGTTAGTTCAACCTTCCTTGAGGCGTTTCGCAGGGCGGCCGATCAAAGAGTCATCGGGCAGCCCACTTCGCTTGGTTCCTGGCAGACTTGAGGTACGAATGTCGTTGTCCTCTTGACTGACTCTTCGAACAGGATATTTGATTTTGGAGTCTTCAAAACAGCTCTCTGCTGGCTTGCCATGCACGGTAAAGTATGGATGCTCGAGCGCTTTCTCGGCAGTCAGGCGCTTGAGTGGGTCGTACTCGAGCAGCTGCTTGAGCAAGGATAATCCTTCCTGGCCAGGCGTGTCTGGTCCAGTGCCAACGGGGTAGTGATTGTTGTTCAGGGTTTGGTGATACCACCGTTCCAGGCCGTCACCTTGTGGGCGAGGGTAACGTGCTGCGTTACCAGCAATAAGCGAGGTAAGCTGCGGGTACTCGGGCATGGAGGTCAGCAGTGGCCAACGATCCTTGCTCGGCAGACCCATGATCTCAACAATCTTCTGCATCTGATTCCGCTGAAAAGGTACGGTCTTCTTGTTGTCCATCTTGGCCTCCTCTCCTTTGAAGATTGGGCGCAGCGACAGCAGCTCGGCAAAGATGCAACCGACGGCCCACAGGTCAACCGCTGGGGTGTAGTGACGGCTGCCAAGCAGCAGCTCAGGAGCCCGGTACCAGATAGTCACGACGACCTTGTCGCCAGAGAACAATGACTGGAGCGGCTTGTGGAAGAGGCGTGCAAGACCCAGGTCGCCAGTCTTGACCTTGCCCTCCCTGGTCACCATGATGTTGGCAGGCTTCAAGTCTCGATGCATGACCCAGTTGCGGTGGAGATAGACAAGACCTTGCAGAAGCTGGTACAAGATGGACTTGATAGTCCGAGCAGGAATGGCTTGGCGCTGAGGCTGATTATGGTGGTGAATGATCTGGAGAAGGTCGTGCTCTGCATACTCAAAGACGATGTAGATGCACTTGTCTTCGAGGATGATCTCAGACGTGTGTATGACGTTCTGATGTGCAACCTCGGTGCAGAGAGCCATTTCCCTTATAGCGGACTGTGAGATGCCTGAATACTGGAGCTCGCCTTCCTTGTCCGGCTTGAACCTGGGGAACCATCAGCATGGTGGCAGTGACAGGGTCGGATCAAGAGACTTTTTGATGGCAAACTCCCCAATGCGGCCATTTTTGCCTTCTGCTTTGTAGACGCGTCCATAGGTACCGCTACTGATGAAACCTACGATCTTGTAGCGCTCGCTGATTCGCTTCTTGGAGCTGTAGCCGGCAAACATTGGTGTGGAGCCGGCAGGGTCTGTGCAGATGCTGTCTCAGGGTTTCATCTGATGTGGTGACGATGGCGGGCTTGAGCAGCGGGGATGCCAATATCAGAGATGTAAGAGGGGTGAGATGAGGTGATGTTGGCGGCAGAAGGGACAACTATAAGCGAAAGCAGGCGACTCAGAGCCGCAACATGCGGAGACTCGCAGCAACGACGCGGCAGTGCGGCGCAAGGACAGGGTCATGACAATGACAAGTCACGACAAGTCACGACAAGTCACGACAGGCAGACGAGCCGTCGCAAGCGGAGGGGACGCTTGGCGCCGATCAGGCACAGCGCCGCGGATGGTCGCGATGGCGCACCCTTGCTTGCATGCCCGGGTGGAGCTGGCCACTGCACGGGACCACGGGACCACGGGTGGAGCTGACATGCACTGCAGCACCACGCCCACAGCTCCTCCCCGCCAGCCCACAGCTCCTCCCCGCCAGCCCACAGCCCACAGCCCACAGCCCACAGCCCACAGCCCACAGCACCACGCCCGTCCACAGCACTCGCCGCCCACAGCACTCGGCCCACCGCCCACCGCCCACCGCCCACCGCCCACCGCCCACTGCCGCCGCCATGGATCCGCGATCGTGGTTTGGCGACCTCACGGGCTACTTTGTGTACATTCTGTTCGTCGCGACGCTGGGCCCGCTGCTCTTCGGCTTCCATCTGGTACCCACGCCCGCCCGCGCCCGCCCGCGCCCGCCCGCGCCCGCCCGCGCCCGCCCGCGCGCTGCACTACCGCTGACACTGCCAGTCCGAGCTCAACGCGCCCGAGGATGTCATCCGCTGCAAGCGAAAGTCCATCACGTCGGCCGGCCTCGCCGCGAGCGCCGCGCCGTCCCTGCCGCAATGCATCGAGATGACGCCGACCCAGTGGGGGGTCGTGGGCTCCATGTACACCCTGGGCGGCCTGGTGGGCGCCCTGTCGGCAGCACCGCTGGCCGGCAAGTTCGGCCGCCTCAGGGCTATGCAGATGACGACGCTGTTCTTCACCGTCGGCCCCGTCTTCGAGGCGCTGGCGCCCTCCATCGCCGTCATGGCCTTTGGCAGACTCGTGTCCGGCGTGGGCGCCGGTGCCGCCGTCGTCATCGTGCCGCTGTACATCTCAGAGATCGCCCCGCCTGCCCACAAGGGCTTCTTTGGCGCCTTCACCCAGATCATGTGCAACGTCGGCATTCTGGCCACCCAGCTGCTGGGCTACTTCCTCAGCCACGACTCGTACTGGCGCTTCATTCTGGCCGTGGGCGGTGTGGTTGGCCTGGCCCAAGGCCTGGGCTTGCTGTTCTCCGTCGAGAGCCCCAAGTACCTGGCTGACAAGGGCAACCTCGCCCGCGCGAGGCAGACGCTGCGCAACATCCGGGGCGCAGCTGCCGACCTGGACGGCGAGATGAGCGAGTGGGGAGCCGAAGGCTCTGGTGCAAGCGGTACGTCCGGACGTGTACGTGTATGCCCGTCGCCAACCACACTAACGCCCCGCCAGAAGAGGAGCAGACGCTGCTGCGCAACCAAGGCGGCGCCTCGCAGCCAGCGGCCAAGTCGCCCGACCACGAGGGCTCGCTGAGCATCGTGCAGGTCTTCCGCCACCCCGACTACAGCAAGGCGGCGGTTGCTGTCATCATGGTCATGCTGGCGCAGCAGTTCAGCGGCATCAACAGCATCGTCATGTACGGCGTGTCACTGCTCGCAGGGCTGCTCGAGTCCAACTCTGCGCTGCTCAACCTCGCCGTGTCTGCCGTCAACATTGTCATGACGGCGGCAGGCGCACCGCTCCCAGACAAGTTCGGGCGCAAGCCGTGTCTGCTTGGCTCCATCGCCGGCATGGGCACCAGCGCGCTGCTGCTGGCGATTGGCATCATGCAGTCGGTGCCCGTGCTGTCAGCCGTGGCCGTGCTGTTCTTTGTGGCCAGCTTTGCGCTAGGCCTCGGCCCGGTCCCCTTCATCCTGGCCAGCGAGCTTGTCGGGCCCGAGGCGGTCGACGCCACGCAGAGCATTGCACTGGGAGCGAACTGGATCGCGACGTTTATCGTGGCGCAATTTTTCCCGTTGCTGAGCGCGCAGCTGGGCGGCAAGGTGTACCTTATTTTTGCAGCGCTCTCTGCATTCTTCTTTGTGTTCCTGTCGTGGTACGTGCCAGAGACCAAGGGCAAGAAGAAGGCGGACGAGGTCTGGGGCCGCGAGCGCAGGGTCGATTGAGGCTCCCACGCAGACGTGGGATGGCGTGGGTGCCACGGGCTCGGGAGCACCTGCATTGCATGTCACACGAATGTAAACTGATGCGCGCCGTGTGTCCGCGACTCCTCGGCTGACTCGAATGCGTTCCATGCTTAGTGACCATGCGCACCATGACCATGCTGACCACGAGCGCCGTCAGCTCCGCAGGCGTGCAAGATCAACGCTGGAGCGGCTTCGGCCTCGGCCATTAGCAACTAGGCCATGAGTCGCCGACCCCACTGAAACTCCCTCGGCCCTCATCACGACATCCGCCCTCGCCGTCCGGAGTGCCCTCGGCTTTGGCTACCGTGTACTTGCGCGAACCCGCCCTCCTGTGCTGCGCAGCGCCGTCGACTGTGCCGCGCCGAAGCAACGTGCCCGCCCCGTCCCAGCATGCCCGCCCTGCCGTCGCACTCGTCGCCCGGCCTGCCGCCGCTGTACACTCGGCAGCCGCAGAGCCCGAGCCGGCATGGCTTCGACTTGGACAGCCCCGAGAGCGCCCTGGGCGACGACACCACACACGCGCCCGCGCCCGCGCCCGCGCCCCGCGCGTCGCAGCACCGCGGCTCCGACCCGCCGCGCTCGCTCATCTCGCCCGCCTTCACGCCGCCCGCGACGCCCGGCTCCGCAACGCCGTCACAGCCCCGCCGCCCGCCGCGCTCCGTGCCCGTCGACACGTCGCGGACGACCGACTCGCCGCGCCCCGAGCTGCTCGAGAAGCTGCCCGTCGTCGAGTGCGAGGTGCGCGCGCGCATCCCCACCACCACCGGCCACGAGATGTGGCTGCACGTGTACCGCAACAACGTCGACACCAAGGAGCACCTGGCCATTGTCTTTGGCAACCAGATCCGCTCGCGCTCGCTCGACGCCGAGCGCCCGGGCGAGACCGAGCTCGACCGCATGACCCGCGGCGCATACGTCGGCCGCCTGTACCCCGGCCGCACCACGTCGCGCGTCGACGCCCTCAAGCGCGCCGAGGGAGTGCCCTCGCCGCGCGCTCCCGCCCCCGTCGCCGCCGACAGCCCAGATCCCGCCCTGGCGTCGCCGCCCGACGCCTCGTCCGACCACGCCGACGGCCACGACGCCTCTGACCTGCCCCTCGTGCGCATCCACTCCGAATGCTACACCGGCGAGACCGTCTGGTCCGCGCGCTGCGACTGCGGCGAGCAGCTCGACGAGGGCGCACGCCTCATGGCCGACCCTGCCCTCTCGCCCTCCGGCGGCGCCATCATCTACCTGCGCCAAGAAGGGCGCGGCATCGGCCTGGGCGAGAAGCTCAAGGCCTACAACCTGCAAGACCTGGGCAACGACACGTACGAAGCAAACGTCATGCTCAGGCACCCAGCCGACGCGAGGAGCTACGGTCTGGCCACGGCCATGCTCATGGACCTGGACCTGGGCGGCGAGAGGGGCATCAGGCTGCTGACGAATAACCCCGATAAAGTGCGCGCCGTCGAGGGGCCCAACAGAGAAGTTGTCGTCCGAGAGCGCGTGGCCATGGTGCCAATAGCCTGGAAGACGGGCGGCAAGCAAGGCATCAAAAGCGACGAGGTCGAGAAGTATCTGAGTACCAAGGTGAGTTGCATATATACATCTACTTTGTCCGACCGTGTCTGACTAGCCCGCAGATTGAAAAGTTTAAGCACATGCTTGACCAAAAATGAGCCCTTAGCAACAGACAAAATATCACAATAGGAGTGCATGCCACCCAGCTGCGTCCCCAACATAGCACCTCTTGATTCTTACTAACAAAGACATATGTGCTTATCTCAACTCCCCGAGAGCCTGCTGCCACGCCTGCTACACGCGCCCTGATTTAGATTTCCCGGCGACCAAACGATGCTACCCCACTCGCTCTCGCTTTAGCACTTTGGAGGAACCAAGCGCTTCGACCTATTTCCTGATGCAACAGCACTTCTGCGTGATGTTGATTGGGTTCCACTTGCATCCGTCACGGCTCATGTGGGAAAAGCCTCGGGAGCCGCAGTGGTTCTCGCACTTGCCAGACCAGAAAGCCGAGCACTGCGATGGGAAGAAACAGTTGTCGGCACGGCCTTCGATGCCTGCCACAGCAGAAGACATTTCGCCGCTCGCTCGGGGCGCGGCGAAGGCTGTGGTGGCAATGGTTGCGATGATGACGGTGAACTTCATCGTGGAGTGGATGCAAGAGAGGTATTGTAATATGCTAGAGCTGGGGCGTTGTAGAGAGGAAGTGATGAGTGATTGAGTAAGGTGAACTGTGTACTACTTATACTTTGGTCTGTCAAAATCGGCACCAGATCAGACCGCTGGTAACCTCAGCTGAAGCCTGCAAAAGCGAGGAAACCTGCCTACACCATTACGCCTGCTCTATCCAGGGAACGCATGAACCCGAGCCGCGTTGTCAAGGCCCATTGAACGAGTTGTGTGGTCGAGATCCACCCAGCGACCGCACTGAATTCGTTTGTAGACACGTTCTAGTCGAGATGGCCACATTCCTGACCAATCTCATCGTTCCAACTCTGCCATACTGCATCTATGCTACGATGAAGTCGAACGTTTCAAACTTTCCTAGACGCCATTCATCTATCTTTATGCGACCAAGTCAACAGCTGTTCTGCCTATGGCAGGAGGGCGTGCCTGAGCGAAATGATAGGCTCGTAAGACGAAGCCACCACATCTCCACGCAGTGAGGCTGATAAAGATCGTATTGACGTCCACCAATGAATCGAGGAATCTCTCGAGTTTCTTCAAGGGGAGGCGAACCTTTTTGAATTGGACGAATGAAAGGGTTGCTATTCTGAGCCGCAGTTCTGCAAGCTCTCTTCAACCCCGCAATCCTCGTACCTGTAGGTAATTAGCCTCGTGTTTGTTTTGGCCCCAGCCTCGCCAATGCATGGTCCATTTCAGGGAACCCCTGAATGGCGGGCCGTTGCGCTTACTCTGCACGTTGAACGTCTTCCGTATCAATTGATTGGATAGAACGTCCTGCATCATGCTACAACCACCTCAGTGTTATACACAGATTGAACGAAAGCTGCCGCCAGCCCCACAATCAGCGTCGCTTTCCTCGCTAAACATTTGCGCTGGAATGGGTCGAGACCATGATTAAGTCTGGCTGCGTCTCATTAAAGCCCAAGGTTTGTTAGTGGAGAAGGCTTGGATGTGCATACCTACGTTGAGAGTTGTGCAGCCACTTCAGCCTGGAAATGGTGACTGCGATCCATTGTGGTAGGTAGTTGGGCCCCACCCTCGTCCACGTCAAAGGAAGCATACCAAAGTCCTATTCACAGCTGAGCACCATGGTCCATCTATGTTCTGATTGCTACGTACCTAATCGTGCTCCCAGTCTGCTACCTCACGATAGCCCTGCCGTGACATTGTAGACGCGTACCGAGGAGTCATCCGTCGCTACCGCAATCTGCTGCCCCTGTAGCTCACTCCGACCCGGCCTCCACATGATCTGATTGATGGTTTTGGTGGGCGCCATCTCCGCAACGACCCGTGTCACCTCGATCTTGTCCAGCGCATCCACGCTGGCGCTAGCAATACCAAGTTCGCCAGTTTCGGTTCCAAATGCAAACCATATTGCGTTGTGCATCACATTTCCACTGCTCGCGACCGCGGTGACAGAAGCATTTGCTGCTACTGTGCCCTTGAGTTGCACCTCGTCGCCAACAATCTCCCAGATCTTGATGGTCTTGTCTCGTCCTGCTGTCATGAATGTTGGTAGCTCGAGCGGTGCCCATGCACAGTTCAGGATCATGCGCGAGTGTCCTTTGAGATTCGAATGCTTCAGGACATACTGTGACTGCTCCTCGCTCCGCTCCCAGACGACCCATTGTCTATCACGGCCGACACTCAACAAGTACTTGTCATCCGGCGAGAATTGCAGCGATGTGACTGTTAGGGAGTGTGCTTTTAACGCTGGTTTTATTTCCAGCCACTCCTTTGTGTCGTAGAGACGAATGACTGCGTGATCAATGGAGCTGGCCCGGCATGCGGTTGCGACTAGGCTGCTATCGCGGCTCACTGCCACTGCAGAAATTTCGTACCCATGGCCGTAGAGCTTCTCTGTCTCAGGCCAGAGGAGGTGGCGAGCCAGGTGGTCTTCGAATGGTGGGTGCGTGAACTCGAGCGCAGACTTGCGAACAATAGAAGCAGGATCGACGGCATCGCGTTCGTCTTCGTCGCCATCCTGTACATGCTCATCGTCATCGACAGCCTGAATGGCTTTGTTCGAGAGGCCGAGCACAGGTATGTTTGCTGCGTCTGGAAGATCGCTAGTGCCCTTGAAGTCAATGTTACAAAGCTTGGCCAGCATGTCCGCGACACCTTTTGGTTCGCCAAACACACGTAGCAGTTTCTCGTCAGCCCCCGAAACAAACTCGGTGTCGCTAATCGCGTCAACACAGTTGAGATCGTACCCGTGGATCTGGGGTCTTGAGAATTCGTGCCATGAGGAAGACCCATCGCGCTTCCACTCTGATAGTAGCCGTGTTGTCTGGTCTTGTGATGTAGAAAGCAGGTAGGAACCATCTCGTGACCATGTGACACCTTTGACTTCCCGAACGTGGCCTGTAATGGCGACTTGTTGTGCCCACATGTCATCAGAAGAAGAGTACGTCCACTTTCTCCAGCTTCCAGTTCTCCCCAACGATACCACACAGTTGCCGTCTGGGGACCAAAGCCCGATCCAGAAACCTCCGGCACTTCCTGTTGCGCTTGTTGATCCCTTTTGCGCGCTGATCTCACCCAATCTAGTGACGCACACCCATACGCCCGATGTCGGGTCAGATTCCCACATTGCGAGAGAGTTATCCTCTGAAGTTGAGAGGAGCTGCAGCTTGCCCCCTCTGTGACGCCACAAAGCAGTGTAGATCCAGTCCTCGTGTCCCAATAATAACGCTTCGAAAGTGATGGAATGCTTTGATATTGTAGACTGAATCCAATGAGGTTTATTCGACAAGGATCGTATCAGGCCTCCGAGGGCTGGATCATTGAGCGCAGCGCTTGCCATGGGAAGCTCACTGCCCTGATGGAATCGCCAAAGGCGGATGTATTTGTCTTGGCTTGCAGATGCTAGCAGCAAGTCGCTGGTCGAGTCCGACGTCTCGCGAGTAAAGTCAAGAGAACGAATCCAACCCTCATGCCCAGTAAGGGTTGCGGAAAGTTGAAATTGGTCGTCTCTGGAAACAAAAACCTGAATGGTGGGCCGAGTGCCTGCAACCGCCAGAACCATTGAATCGGCGTCGAGCTGCGCAAGAGCAAGAATCAAGGGAAAGTACTTGGGTGATAACACAATGGTCTGTAGCAGCTCGACGTCTATGGACGTGAAGTTCGCATCATGTGTCAGCTTCCATATCTTGATTGATCCATCGGATGAACCGGAGGCAAAGATGTTGGAGCCAGGTAGAGTAACAAGCTTGGTGATGGGGTTGTTATGACTAGAGAGCACTTTTATACATGTATACTTGTATGTCTCCTGATTTTGGGCGCGCCATATCCGAATGGTGTTGTCTGCTGCACCACTGAGAAGAACAGAAACGCTTGAAGATGTCGACGGGAAGAACTTGATGGCGTTGACAGCTTTAGAGTGCCCATTCAAAACAGCATGCACTCCCACAAGTTTCTGATCCTGCAGTTGTCAGGTGTTGACAGCTTAGCTTCGCAAGTCTGCTCACTTGAGGATCCCACAGTGCAATGCCATCATCTGCGCCAAACGCAAGAATGCCGGAACCGTTCACATCCCAGTCTGCGGCTGCTGGGTTTCTGTTGCCGCCTATTGATACGAATTCGGACGAGACGTTCATCCTGTGGTCTTTGTGATGTGGAGTCGTAGGCTGCGCATAGCTATAGCCATCTTCTCAAAGGATTTCTTAGGCACTAGTGTCGCTTAGTACCCCTTTCTGGGATTAGTGCAGCCTTGAGTGACATTCACAGCTGACGGTCGCAGGCTCTACGCTCGTGACTATGTCAACAAGACCTTGAGTAGCTACATTGACGATGGAGAACGACACCTTCCTCATCAACGTCGAGTTCAGGTACGATCGTAGTAATTTCATAAAGGCCAACTCTGACGATTACAGTGGGGGTCTAGAGTTGCTCTTTGCAAATCAGAAGAAGTATGCTCTGTCGTTACCAATCAAGGACGATTCCGGTGCGCCTTCGAATGTAGCCTTCTTGGTGAAGTATCTTTGCGACAAGGTCATGAAAGATCCGCGAAAAGACATGTTCGTGCTTGACGATGCTGTGTAGGTCTGGCAACAAACTTTTGCGAAAATGTTCTAATGCTCAAGACAGTCGGCCTGGTATTTTGGTACTCATCAACGAGGCAGATTGGGAGTTAGAAGGAGAGGACCAGTATGAATTACAGAGCGGCGACCACATCATGTTTGTATCTACTCTGCATGGAGGATAGCAACTGCACCAGGTCATCTACGACCAAAGAAAGACCTGGACGACTAGATAGATTACTGCTGATAAACCATCAACAGCGTCTGCTACGACGTTGATATCGATAGCCCAACCACGTCAGATGAGTTCAAAGGTCACGTGTCACCGCGAAAGCGCGTTTCGCGTTAGCTTGTTGGCTTCATCACTCACTAACACGTACCTCTATTGCCACCAACCCAACAACAACCACGACAAAGGAAAACACTGATTCCCGACAATGCAATGTTATCTTCGGATGATGATGACCTCCAGCTGGCAAAAGCGCTGTCTATGCAGCAAGACTATCCTGCCGCCCCCACAACTAAGGCGGTGGTTGACCTTACATCGGACAATGAAGGTGAGGACGAGGACGAGGACCTCAAGCGAGCAATCGCGCTCTCAATGAGAGATGGTGGGCAATTTACACAGTCGGCAGAGCCTTTGGCGATCAATAAGCATTTTGAAACGGTCACCTCGTCACAGGCAGTGCTGACTCCCCAGGCGGCTGAGCCTAGTTCAGTATTGGAGACATTGGCAGGTAATTCGTTTGTCATGGTTCGCAAGTCCATGGAATCGGAACGTCTCAAGCGACTCGCAGAACGAAAGCGCAAGCGAAGTTTCTCTCTGGGTCGGCCCTCTGGACAACTTTCAGAAGCACCACCGCCTGCAAAGCTCCATTGTCCGAGCAGCTCGGACCCGTGTACAGATAAGTCGTTGCAATATCCTAGAGGAACTATCAAGCGGACTTTCGCAGCCAAACTCCCCCGTACCGACGACCTGACTATCGATGAACTGCTGCAAGCAAACATAGTCAGCATTGCTGTCATAAGCTCCTTCCAATGGGACGCCGAATGGTTGAGCCGCAAACTCAGTCACAACAAGGTCAAACAGCACTGGGTCATGAATGCAAGGGATGCAGAAACGCAAGCGCGATGGAGGCGAGATCTTGCAGAGTGCGGCATACCCAACTTGCGAATCCACTTTCCGCCAATGAACACCGTCGTCGGAAATGCGCACAGCAAATACATGTTACTCGTTAGTGAGAAGAAGATGAGGGTGGTGATATCCACAGCAAACATGGAACGAGAGTATTGGGGAGAGGTCGGAAACAATTGGCAGACTGGTGTTTTGGAGAACTCTATCTTCGTGATTGATCTTCCCAGAAGAGCTGATGCTGCTGTGGGAAGCAAGATGGACCTCACGCCGTTCGGGAAGGAGTTGGTGCATTTCTTACAAGCTCAGCAACTCGATCCACTCATTGTCAAAGGCGTGCTGAAGTTTGACTTCTCACAGACTGCGCATCTTGCCTTTGTCCATTCTATGTACGTTATCAACCACCCTGTGGAGGAGAGGGGCTGACATTTAGTAGTGGTTGCTCTTCCGACGTTACTACGCACCCTACGGGTCTCCCTGGACTTGCCGAGGCGATTCAAGATCTCCGGCTCGATAAAGTTCGGGTCATAGAGCTTGATTATGCCGCATCGTCCTTGGGAGCAATTGATGAGACTTTCCTGCAGCGTATCTACTTGGCTGCGCAAGGCTTGCCATTTGAGCCTAATCCAAAAGCAGCAGCACACTGGAGACATCGTTTCCGCATCTATTACCCAACCGCGGAGACCATTAGCGCCAGTACCGGTGGGCCAAATTGTGCCGGAATTGTTTCGTTAAAGAAAACGCACTTCAACTCGGCCTCGTTTCCAATCGAGTGTTTGCGTGATTATGTGTCAACGCGCAAAGGCGTGATCTCACATAACAAGTTGTTGTTTGCACGAGGTCGGCACGGAGACGGCAAACCATTCGCGTGGGTCTACGTAGGTTCAGCAAATGTCTCAGAGTCGGCTTGGGGGGCTCAGAAAGTGCTGAAGAGTGGGAAGCTGGGCAAGCTCACAATAAGAAATTGGGAGTGCGGCGTTATCGTACCGGTGCCAAAAGAGAGACTCGAGGCTCTGGTGCTTGAAGACGATGAAGTACCGCCAATGAATATCTTCGAAGGTACGATTGAGGTCCCAATGCAGTATCCAGGGGAGGCATACAGTGGACGGATGCCATGGGTCCAGGATTGGTAGACTACTTGAGAGCTTACTGCACGCAAGCAGCTACCGGACACTTTTGTAGGACCCGAACCAATGATTGCAGCACTCGAACTGCAGAGCTACAATGAAACGACTCATCAGAAGCATACATGAACCAGCAGGAAAGAAGTCCAATGACACCTAGTATACAGTAGATGCTTCATGCCTGAGGCCGGCTAGGCAAGCTGCCGGGTGGACGTGCGCGGGCGTCGCAAAGACCGGGTGGAAAGGACATGGTGGAAAGGGCAGGATGGAAGACACGAGCGCGCATATGGGCATCTGCCAGTCTAGGGCAATCGCCATGGATCGCGGTGAGTCATAATGAGGCAAAGACAGCGGAGCGGCACGTCCACCAAGAGTAGTGGACGAGAATGGACGGGATGGCGTCACCGTATTCATCGTGTACGAAGCGTGGCGCGGCGTCGGAGGATGCTAGACTCGTCTCCGAACTTCTGGGGAAGGATCGGGGCGGACCAATACGGCGGAGAGCGGGATCTGTGGGTACCAACGCAAAACGGAGCTAACGACGGGCCGTGGGGATTAATTAAGGAATCCTCGAGCAGCCAGAGGCAGGCTGTCATAGACTTGGTGGGCACGCTGACCATGTCGCACCGCCCTACCTCTCCACCAGATCCTGCCGTGGTTGCATAGCCGCCCATGCCCAGCAGCACGCCTTCAGCTGCCCGCGTCACACCCGCGGACGCGCCTGCACATACCGCGACCGCCTCCGTCGCGGCTGCCACGGCCACGACTGCATCGCATAGCTTTCACAACGCTGAGCGTCCCATCACAGCGCCGCACCACGCGTGGTTCACGTCGCCGGCACGCTCCCACCCCAATGCCGCGCAGGCCAAGGAGCTGCCGCTCCACCTCATCCAGCTCATCCTCACACACGTGCGTGCGCGGCGACCCATGCGCTCACCTGATGACCTCATAGCACCCAACTGACAACTTTACAGCTCGACGATGTCGCCGACCTTGCGCGCATCACGCGGACGTCGCGGCTCTTCTACTACATGACGCTGCCGCGGCTGTACGAGCAAGTCACCCTCCGATCATATGCCGAGATTCGCTACGTTGATGGACGGCCCGAGGGCTTCGGCGGAGGGAGCCCGTTCTCCCTGGGCCTGCACACGCTGGTGTCGCGCAACTTCACCGACTATGTGCAGCTGTTCCGCGTCGCGGGAGAGTGGCGCGAGCACGATGTCGACGACTACAAGCAAGGCCGGGTGCCGGACAACAGCATGGTCTTGCAGATCGCCATGCGCGCCGCTCTCGACAAGATGAAGAGCCTCCGCTCCTTTGCGTGCGTGTGCTGCCCCCACGTCCTTGAACATTGCTGATCCATGCCAGCTGGGAGCTCAATACGCCGCCTCTCAAGACCATTTACGAGGGCCTTACAAGCAAGCCTGCCCTCACCTCCTTCACCCTACGCTGCCAAGCGAATCGAATACCCCGCCCAACCACCACCATTCCCCCGATGCCGGCCCTAAAGACCCTCATTGTCTATGACATCGACCCTCTGTGCTATCCCGACGACATATCCCTAGTCCTGGCGAGTGCAAGGCAGTTGGAGAACCTGAAGCTGCACTGGAGCCCTCGCATGCGCGAAAATGGCGAAGAGTCCATCAATCTGATGTCTGTGGTTGCGCGCTGTGCTGCAGGCAAGGTTTCGTTGCCTATCAAGCGAATGGAGATGTGGAATCTCTACACACGTTTCTCTGGCGAAACCGAACATCAGATGATCAACCCTCTGACAGTCTCCGAGATTACTGTCATGAATTCCATGGGCTCTTCCGATCCCATGACCGTTTTCCTGGACGAGACTTGGCGACTGGGGCACAAACAGACCGTGCATTCGAATCTCAAAATGATGCGCATGGATACCATTGACAAAGGCGGTGTACGCATGCTTCAAGACTTCCAGGGTCTTGAGCGCATCTACATGGTCAGTGCCAAACGCACGCGAGGAACCCCAAAGTCAGACAGCACTGCGGCAACACCAACCACTCCATCCTCAGCAACACCAGGGATGACCAACGGGAACACTAGCGCTGCCGGCACCCCGAATATTAGTGAGCACCTGTGCCGCGGCATTGGTGGTGACTTTCTCGCAGTCATTCGATCGAATCACCGCAGTCTGCGACACCTTCTGCTTTCAGATCTTTGGCAGCTTACACACGATGCACTATACAAGACTTGCCAGACCCTACCGCATCTCGAACAGCTAGGGTTCAACTGCGAAATCCCTGCTCTTGATTCGCTACGCCAGATTATGAGCCTAGTCCCCAATCTGTGGGCGGTCCGGCTCCTGGTCAGGCCTGGGAGCGAATTGGCAGACAGGATTGACGCCACAGAAGACATGCATGCATTTGCCATTGCCACGGAAATGTGGAGACCAGAGTATAAGAGTGTGAAGTATGTAGGTATTGGTGATAGACTGGTATATAAGCTCGGCAAAGTCATCTTGCCACCAAAGGACACTTCTGACATATCCGAAAGTCCGGAAAATAGCATGAATGCGAGACGAGCTGGACCGATAAGGCACATAGAGAGGGTGAGTCGGGAAAGTGTGAAGTGGATTGCGATCTGGGGCATGGACACAACCAAGTTCGAAGTTGCCTTTTCTTAATACGCATAGAGTGCCTAAAAGCAATAAGATTATAAATTTAGATTCAAGATTTATAACACCTTAACTTATTTCTCTAAGGTATTAGATAAAGATTTAAATACTTTATTAATACTATAGTTATATTATTATAGTAAGATAGATTAAACTATATAGTAGAATAGATTAAATTTTAAAAATAATATTAATTAAACTAAGAGTTTTTAGCTATAATTTTATTAAAATAAAAGTATAAATAATAAAGGTATAATATACCCTATAGGCAAGCGGATTAATAGGCAAGTAAATTACTTTTACTAAGCTCTTACTAAAGTATCCTCTATATACTAATACCTTAATAATAACCTAATCTTAATATATTAAAGGAAGCTTAAATATAGCTTATACTTTAAGCTCTTAAATA
>JAGKPY010000121.1:0-80573 GCA_022609225.1 Boeremia lycopersici
ACCCACCCCCCCCTTCCAACTAATCCCCCGACACCCCCCCCCCCACCCGGTGGCCGCGGAACAAAACCTTTTCCCACCCCCCCACCCCCCCCCCCCCCCCCCCCCGCCACCACTCAATACACCTCTCGTGCTGCAACCCTCACCTTGTTCCCCCCCAAATCAAAAACCACCAGCACGTTTTTCAGCCAACTATCCCCCAGCACCGCCGCGCCCCCCATCGTCGGCTGAATCGCCAACACACACTGCCCAGCACCCGCGCCTGTCCCCGGCCCACTCACCGCCCCAGATCCACGGTTCATCAGATCATCTTCACTCACAAAGTACGTCATGCCCGCGATCGTAACACCCACACGCGGCGCTACCGCCGAACAGCTCACAATGTACAACCCCGACTGCGCATTGAAAATCGCGCGCGGCACGAACAGCGACGCGATGTAGTCCGCGACGCGATCGGGGAGATAAATCAGAGTGGTACCGGAGTCGACGATGATGCTCTGGGGGCTTGCGGTGAAGTTTTTGGGCACGATGGCGGAGCCGGCGGGGGCGGTGATGCTGTAGCCGTCGATACGGATGCTGTAGTAGGTGTAGACGCTGGCGGAGACGGGGAGGATGCTTGTTTCGGACCAAGAGTTGGGGTCGTAGTCGACGTCGGGGATGCCGCCGATAGCGAGGAGACCGCCGGGAGCCTTGGAGGGAGCACCACGGGTTGAGGAGGTGCGGCTTAGGGCGAGAGAGAAAACGGGCGGGTAGTAGGCTTGGTCGAAGCTGGGGTGGTTAGACGTGGGGTGACGAAAGGCCAAATGTGGCGATATGACAAGGACGACTTACAGAGAGAACATCACGGCCTCATAGCCAATGCTGCTGCTTCCGCTTGCGAGCCTTGAATAGGCCAGACCCATCAGTCCGCTACTAGAAGCGTCGCCGTTCCAATATCCCTGCTCCACAATGCCGATGGTCTGATTGACGATCTGATGCGGAGCAAACCCAGCCCCTACATCGCCGATACCGAACAGCTCGGTAGCAAGATAACCCTGCAGATACTCCCCGCTAGTGTAATTGACACCGAACGACTGGCGTGGGGCGTAGGCTCTGTAGCTCTGCGACGCTGCTGGGCTGTAGAGGGGACCAAACCTGCACGCGGAAATTGGGATAGGGTTGCCATTCGGATCCTTGCACGTGAAGCTCGCTTGTGCAACCCAGGTGTCTGAACTTCCTGTGTCAAGCACAAGAGAATAGACACGACTACCAAGGGTGATCCTCGTCATGTAGACTCTGCCGCCAAGGGTGATGAGATCCTCGTAAACGTCGGCATCGGCGTCCTTCTGGCGTTTGACTCTCCTGACCGCATTTTGGCGTAGACTGGCGAGGTATTCGGACGATGGTGTTGAACCTGTGTAAGCGTCGTCGATCTCAAGGTTGAGTACATTGCTGGTCACTTTTGGGTTCAGCTGCGTCGCTCTAGCCTTCCATGCATCTTACCTGCTACACCCGCGGTGAGCCTGCGGTCCAAAGCGGATGCATGCTGAGCGAACACGACTAGACCGAGGAGAAGAGAGACTGAGTACATGCTGCTTGCGGGCCGAAGGGATGCGTGGGAGTAAACAAAGGGTCTATACATATCGACGGCTATATACCATTGTCTCGGGGTGCTGAGCTTGGACTGCCGCGCATTTCTCGCCCGGGTAGGGAGCAGCAGCTCCTTTTGACGCAACGAAAACGCACCCACGCTACATTCCTGAGCGCGGGGACTCGGAAGCGAGATTGTGTTACAGACTTGCATCAACGGCTGACTTCTACTCGGGCTTGTTCATTCCTACAGATCACTCACACTTACTTGAGACGGACATGCATGTACGAGTGGGCCTAGGCTTTTGAATGCTGAAGAACAGAGGGTTGCCATGCAATCGAGATGGCAAGGCCCTGGTATTGGAGCCAGGAGGTCGCGACAGGCCGCATGACCGACAGACGGCTAGAAATGAAAGCGTCCGTGAAGGACCAGTGAGTGGCCTCGGAGGCGGTCAACAACTAAAGAAATGCCAACTCACCAGTATCCCTGGACTCGACGGTTCAACTAATTCAGGACTCCTGCCGAGCGGCACGCAATCCCTTGATCAAGGTCAGACAAGTCAACGGGGCCATGGTGTAGGCGTACGTAGTTTGATTGGGACTAGGTCGCAGCTCCATGCTCCAAACGGATCTGTGATGGCCTGTTGTACAAGAACTGCTGGAAAGAAGTCGCAACGAGGTCGCTAGCAAGTGCTGGAGTAAGCTGGACCTTTTGGGAATCATCATGACACACCTTGAACGCCGGAAAAAACTATTACCATCCACCTCTTCTGCCACCCCGACCACGTCGGCCGCCGCGGCCACCGAATCCTCCACCTCCGCCATAGCCACCTCCGCCATAGCCACCTCCGCCCCAGCCTCGGTCGTCGCCTTGCGATGAATACGCGTCGCGGGGAGGAGCGCGGCCTTTGAGCTCTTTTTGCAGGGATTCGTACGACTTGCGCATCTGTGCGTAGCCAAGATGCATCTTTCCGTAGAAATGGTCTGCTAGACGGCGATCATTGTCCAGGCGACTGAGATACGCACCGCACACATCACAGACCTGCAGCTTTTGATGTCCTGATGGACCCCCAGTGTCGGACAGAGCGCGTAGCTCCCTCTCCTTCTCCTCCTTTGCCACCTTCTTCTCGCGAACATTTTTGTACTCCATCACCGCCATGTTAACCAGACCCTCTTCGCCCATGATCTGGACCTCGAGGATACCAGCTTCGATGGATTTTGAGTACTCGTTGATAGCTTTCAACTAGAAACAGTGAGTAGCAGCACAGCAGACAAGCAACACAAACTTACATGAGCGTTGGTCTGGCGAATCTCTTCGGGTGTCTTCTCCAAACGGCGCTGGGCCTGGTCGATTTTACGGTTGCAGCCATCGATGTGATGCTGCATGTCTCTCAGGTAGTCGAAATCGAACCCCCACCTGCGCTTCTGCTCGGCGTCGGCCTCCTGGTACTCGGTCTTGAGGGCCTCGTTGTGAACCTTGGGGCAGGGGCCCAGCTCGTTCTTGGTGTTGGTGAAGAGGTCATGAGGGCAGTTGCCGACGAGGTAGGAGCGGCAGACCTTGGGGTCGGTGATGCTGAGCTGCGGCGCGCGCTGGTCGGAGCCGCTCATGAGCTGCTCGCCCATGAGCTGTTCTGCAGAGGGTTAGCGTGTCTCAGCCGAGGAGGGAGGCACAACGTACCAAGCAGCCTGCGCGTCTCTGCGGCAGCCATGGTGTTGAGGTGAGTGCGCACTGCTGGTGTTGAAATGGCCGGCGCGCTGCTGAGTTGAGAGAGCTGTAGGCAGCGCACAGAAATCACGTCGCGCCTGGTGACGCCAAGCTTGGCACGTCAGCCAATTACGTGCGGCGAGGACTTCACTTCCGCAACACCTCACGACTTCGCACACCATGTTGATATCAATGGAATGTATTGATCCATCTGTAATGTTGGAGCTTGATCTGCGCCGTGACCTATTGATGTAGACCAGTCAAGTGCCTCTACATCAGGTCCGTCGTATGGATCGTGGCGGCCGTCCTGCACACAGTCAAATGCTGTGCAGTGTTTGCTCTTGGCACAATGTGGTCGCTGCATCATCTATAGGATGGGCGCGTCGCTCACGGGCCTGAGAAGAGATATTGATCATCGTAATGTTGGAGCTTGATCTGCGCCGTGACCTATTGATGTAGACCAGTCAAGTGCCTCTACATCAGGTCCGTCGTATGGATCGTGGCGGCCGTCCTGCACACAGTCAAAATGCTGTGCAGTGTTTGCTGTTGGAGCTGGACCTGCGGCGTGACCTATTGATGTAGTCCAGTCAAAGTGCCTCTACATCAGGTCCGTCGTATGGATCGTGGCGTCCGACGCGAAGCTGCAGTGGTCAGTATGTGTATGGAGAACTTCTCGGGGCTGGTGAGAGGACTTCCTTGCGTTTGGAAGCAGCGAAGGAGCACCCATGTGCTATGGATGTACGCTTCTTCGTACCGCTTGACGACCGACTCACGAAATGGCGGTGGTTGTCGAGCGATGCCATAACGGAGCGGGTCCAGTTCATGATCATCATCACTGAGAACATGTTAGCAAGTGAAGATGTCTGTGAGTGTTGGACTTACCAAGATGTGATTGCATGGAAGCAATATGTTTGAGCTGTTCAGCAAAGATGCCGCCATGGAAAGGCCAGGCACCTCAGATGTGAAACTGTCATCGCCTGCGTTCAGGTAGCCTACGTCTTCCACGCTTTGCGTGGGAAGAGTTCGGAACCCCCAAGAGAACACACGGGAGCCAGGTTACATCTGAAAATGGGAAACCGAAGTACGTCCAATGACAGGGAACGAGGCGCGTCCGAGGAGCCAAGGTCATACAGGGAGGGGTCGTTCTCGCCTTCATGACTCTCACCGAAGTAGGAGTTGGTCAGCGTGAGGAAGACACAAAGGTAGTCTCACTCACGAAGCCGAAGGCTCTCGTGTTGAAGGTGTGTGCGACGCGTTAGTGTCTTGATGTCTCCAATGAGTTCCACTTACTGACAGTCGAAGCCCAGAACCTGTTGTCGCAACGAGCCAGCTGAGGTGCGATACACTCGAGCGAGCACATGCTATGAGAACGGCAGCTATGAGAACGGCAGCTATGAGAACGGCAGCTATGTCGTGATGCGGTTGGTGTCGAGTGGCACATCACCTAGTGCATGTCAGAGGTTGTTGTCTTCATGACACATCTCGAAGGTGAGGCAGTGTTTGCTTAGCTCTTGATGGTAGCTTGTTTGGTGAAGCCAGCAGCTAGCAAGCCCCAGTGGAGCGACTCATCAACGGCTGTTATGAAGTCAGAAGAGGAGCATGAGCTAGGAGAGGGTAGTGAGCTCACCACTGGATGAAGCTCGACCTTGGCTCGGCGAGCGAAGAGCGACGCTGCGAAGGCGGGGTAACGGGAGGCAAGGGGAGGGAATATGGTGCTGCGTAGCAGAGTGAGAGCGAGCAAAGAAAGGCTCTGGGTGGAGTGGAGCTACTGACGGCCCAGTGATGACGAGTTAAGAAGAAGGGAAGGCATGGGAAGAGCGGAAGAGTTGCTGGTTGGTGAGGGGAGTGTGGTGTAGGAGAGAGAAAGTTCGGAGAGCGGAGGGGAGGCTTTTATTTAGGACTTGTGTGGGGCCTGTTGTGGGCTCAGTCACCGTGGAAGGCGAGAATGCAGAGCATGAAGACGCAGTCACTGTGCAGGGACACATCCTTACTGCGAGACTACAAGGCGCTGCAAGATGATAGTTGATAGTATGAAGATTAATTTGTTAGGAGCTAGGAGCCGGAACTCTTGATGCTGGCCTGAGAGACGGGGGTTCGCTTCGTTGTTGACATTTCGGGGGCCTCTTTGAGCGGTTTGATATCGTGCCTCCGCCAAGACTCCGCAGCACAGAGCTGCTGCTGCAACACAGACTATTAACCCCAATAGCTAGGCGATGGCGTCTGACAGACTCTCGGGGATGGGCCACACGAGCCTGCGTGAGGCTCCTGATCATCTTGCGGGTTTCCTCGTGCCTCGTGGCAGCAGTTCAAGGACGACGGGCTTCGATGGCACAGCACAAGCACCCACGGCAAGTGCACCCTACGTCAGGTACCTCAGGTAACATGGAGCTCTCAGCAGGGCTTGACTTTCTGTTGTGGTCAGTTCTACTCAAGCGCATCTCCCCCTCGGCGGCGTACAAACCTGCGACCATAGCAAACAGCTCCTGGTACTCCCCGCACTCCGAGCCAGACTGACAAGCGGACAGGCATCTCCGCGGCAGCTCATATGCTAGGATAGTCTTTGCAGCTGTTGATGAACATCGAGCATCGTACTGGATGAGGCACACAGCAGCTGTAAAGCGACATTCCTTTGGAGGCGCCATGCCACCATCCCCGCCCTCTCCCGCCGACGTCGACGATGTGTCGTCAAACAATCTCGCCAGCGTACGCAACGGCTCGTCAGCCTTATCTTCCAACAGTCGACAGTGGTACCACACCCTTTGGATTCCATCTCTTAGGGCTGGCAGCCCGGACATGCGCCGGCGCAAAGCGAGTTTCCCACCGGCTATCGAAAAGCCAACAGAACGACGATACAACGCGAGTGGACAGATAAGAAAGAGCTCGTGTACCTTTCAACAATCAACATAGCTGTACGGCATGCAGGTGTGGCACCTTCGTGTGTCGGGGCTGACCCGTGAGCTGTACGACTTCGCAGCACGGCGTGAGCACCAAGAGCAGAAGTCCATCTTCCCTACATAAGCAGAGACAGTTTACATCCAGAAGGAAGGTGGTGACGAAAGATCAGAATACAATCTCAAACGTAAGGACTGTACTCGGAGACGTTTGATCAGAGTTGGAGCTAACCGTGCTTGACCAAGGTTCCTTCCTTTCCTTTCCTGCCTACCATGCGCACGCACGAGTCTTCTCAAACAGACCCACAGCAACCTGGGAGATATAGTCAGCGACTGATGAGATTGCATATAACGATAGCTGTGGAGGAGATACAGCATCAGAGGCAAGCAACCTAGTGTGCAGGTAAAGCCTCTATTTGATAAGACATTCCCATAAACACTCTTGGTATCAGCATCTCTCGGATGTGGCAAGACATGTTTGATCAGCTTGGTTGATTGTTGTGCTTACCTATCTCTGAGAGCGTCTTGGCATACCGACAATCTCTTCGCCAGGCGCCTTCGAGGGAGCTGTGGACCTTATACTGGAAGAACAACATATCCAGGACAGTACACACGGCCATGAGCATGCGTTCAGTATGTGCCGGCGAGAGAACTCCTCTTTATCGCAACTATGAGCTTGATCATCTTTCCTTGTCGGAAGGGCAAACATATGCATGCTCCGAGCCCGCACTCACCTATGCTGTCTTGAACGCTGAGTTTCGAAGAATACCAATTGTCGGCGGAATGGTAATGATCTACCGATTCATATTGACGAGCGCCGTTCGCCATCTGGTTGAAAATGCAGATGGTGTCAGCACTGGCAGAACTGCAACAAGAGGAAGAGACGACCTACTCAAGCTCAGTTCAATGCTTCTCATCAGTAACGATTGAACGTTCTGGGGATCTCATGTCAGATTGTGCATATACATCGCCAACCGACGTTTGGCTATGGAGAGACATGGGATGCTGCGGCAATATTGTGAAATTCGATTCACAAAAGCGCTACGCAGATTTAGGCGTGCGAAGATGAAGACCTGTCTCAATACTTGGTATATTGTAAAGCTGTACTTGAACGAGTGTTACTATCTGGCTGACTCTGTGCGACTGGGATAGACGTCAGCTGCGAAGGCAACGGAGGGCCCAATCTTACAAATGAAGAGGTGGATCGAGCTTGTCTGCCAATCTCCAACCCGACTCCGGTCTCCCAATTAATCTTCCTTACCGCCAGCATCTACAAATCTCGAACTGATGCAGAGCCGAGGTTGACTTTCGGATAGCATGGAACATCTGTCCTGGACTCAGATCGTCAGCTCATGATGGACTAGTTTGGGGTAATCGGCAATGGAACAATGCAATCAGAAACTTCGATCGTCATGGAACTCAGACCCGGAAAGACAAGATAAAGAAGCAGCTATCATCATCCTAGATGAGAACTGCCAGAAGCAGTAGTGCTGAGTGCTGACGTACCTTCTGCAACATCTCCAGGCTCACTTCTTCAACATCTCCAGGCTTACTTCTTGACCTGTGGAAGTTCGGCGCATTGACTTCCAGTCTCTAGCTGATGCCGAAATGTTGTTGTAATTTTTTGATCCAGTAACCTTTCAGAGACGTCTGCAGAGGAGTGCAGTCACCGTCTTGTTCCATCCTACGTCGAAGATGTCGAGCCGTCATGCTATTCGCCTTCAGACGCCTGAAGCTAGGCCGCCCTAATACCACTCAACCATGCAGCCATCCCTTGGCCTAGGCCTTGGGACTTGAGGAGTGTGACATGGAAACCTGCGCTCTTCGTCTCAAGGCAGAACTCGGCGAGGTGTAATACCTTATTATATCGAGGCATCCAGGCATCGAGGGTTCAGCCAATATTCAGCTTCTTTTGTCGGTAGCTAACCTACGAGCAGGTATCCTGTTTGAAGTCAGTAGAGGCTTGATACTTGCCCATTGGTTTGCTAGCGAAAAAAGTACATGTACGAGCGAGCCATCCTACTGAAATGGCATTTGCGGACGGGCGCAGCCACCAGGGAATCTGACCTGCGTCGCCTGCGAGCTTAAGCCTTTGTGAAGATTCCCGCCAAGCTTCGTCATGCGAAGAACATGATCAGAATATACTACAAAAGAGCCGGCTAGCTCTATTATGCCCCCAGATCCCACAAAGCTCTACAGTGCGATTGTTATAGGCAATTGGCATGGGAGCAGAGATATGAAGGATCTCGCTCCGTATCCCACGCCACGTTGGAAAAAAGGGGTAGGACTTACCAGGAGAGGTTCACATCAACACCATAACCTGTTGTTGGTGGTTATCATCATGCTTGTCACCCTGGAATCTCAAGAGCAAAGAACATGTACGACCGAAGTAACCGGCGTGTGACCCGCAACGACCTTGTCAGAATCGTGAGTTTCCATTGTCGACTACTCCTGCGTCGCCGCCAAGTATGAGGCCGAAAGACGAAATTTTGACGAGAAGAAGGATCCAAAAGAGCGAAATTTCATACTTGGCGTTGAGAAGGTTGCTGTAGGCCTCATCCAGGAACGGATACAGAGATAGAAGCTCGTATACCCGATGCGTCAGAAGCCAAATGATGCCACCGAGGTGGTGAGGAGTTTACGATATACAGCAGAGGATTTTGGAACTTTTTGGGAGCGCTGCCGTCGGCGATAAAGTCTTTGATTCGATATCTGACTTCGAGAAGTATTGCCTGGGAGATGGTAAGTAAGCTGACAGCAATGCAGAAACCGACCTCGGCTTAGTGCGGAGAGCTTTGGTGCTATACTTAGGCCTGTGTTCTAGCTGAACAGTGTGCTTTGACTCGTTCCGAGGTGCGCATGCCCACGATGACGGTGCCGTCCCTTTGTTCGATCCGATGATCGTAGACAATGCGACGCTCAGCAACGACAGGAAGCTCAGTGACTAATTTACAAGCTGTCAGCGCTTCTGAATCTTAAATCGGCGCTCTCTTGACTCGAGCCGCTGGTGTTTGCTCCTGTCACTGAGCTGATCACCGCCACCGCCGCCGCCTCATCAAAAGGCGCCACGACCTGCAAGCTCGACGCTCGATGTGAACAAGCTGCCCTCAAACTTCAGATGAAGATTTAGGCAACCGAAATAAGAACATCTCAACTTACTGGTGTTGCGCTGGTTGCTTTGCGGGCACGTCCTTCGGAGGAGGGGTTGGTGGCTGCGAGCTCTCACCGTCGCTCGCCACACGGCCGCAGCAGCAAAGAAAGCATGACAAGTAGCTTTTGATTCCACGGATCCAGCTCATGGTGACGCTGAGGCTTCAGTCAGCGTAGGCTGGTGCGAGTGGCGGGCAGAGGACGTGAAGGGCGCGCTCCGTCCTATACTGCAACGCGTATCGAGAGTGAGGAAGAAATGATGTCAGCATACCTGGTATAAGAGCTGGCAATGCCTGAGCAGATCTTCGCGCTGGTGGTTTGTGTGAGGTGGATGATGGTAGGTGGTGGGTGGTTGCAGGCGAAGAGAAAGTGAGCGCAAGGCACTCGAGCATAACATCACGCCTAAGCGGGGCGAACCACAACAAACAGTCCCTGCGGTAATTCCGACGCACAGTTCACCCCGATTGCTCAAATATGGGCACCTGCTCTGTCCTGACGAAGTGGCAAAGTGCCCGAGTCAAGTATGGCATTTGGTTTCTCGTCAGACTGATGTTTCGCTGCTATACGTACATGTGCTGACCATACTCATACTTCCTGTAGGTCCTCAGCATACCCTCACCTGCAACGACCTTCAGACCTGCAAGTAGCAAAACGGAGCACTCGATCCACCACATGGCGCCGACAACCGATAACTCGATGACATGGCTGAAAGGGGTTGCACGCCCGAGGCGGGTTACGAGTGCCCTGCACCAGTACCTTCAGCATGTAATGCTGGTTCAGTATAATCAGTACGCATCTGGTCGCCACAATGCAAAGACCTACCAATGTTCACCCGTTCACTCGGTCCCACTTGTTAGTTGGATACCTCGCAAATTTCCATGGTGATCCTGTCAACAGTACCACCACCCATCATTTTGTCTCGGCCCCTTCACTGTGTTCTTCCCAGGCGCTTAGCGCCTGTCGAGCTCCTGTCCGAAACGGTCCGCATATCGATTGGCTGCTGCACTTTCAGTAAACTCACATACGTAGACAGGTCGACTAACGCACTCTTACTCCGTGTGTTACGTGCAGAAGACAGACAACGATCACCGCTCTGAGCACCAGAAGTTCCCGACAGCCTATCGCTCGAACGGCGGCCTGTGGCACTAGCAGAAGCAGGCTGTACGGCGCTATGATTAGTTCTGCCTGTAAATGGCCTATTACTCATCGATATGGATTGTGGGTGCTGGGCTGTAGTGCGCCGTTTCTTCGAAGAGACATCTCCACTAGCACCGCTGGCAGACTCTTCAACATCGGATTTTAGGGTAGCATCCGGCGCAGACAACTGCTCTGCATATGTACGCTTTGGCATTGCATTTTGCGCTTGCATGCGGTTCAGAGAATCGTTGTTGTCCTGGTCGAAGTTTCGCTCAGAGTTTCGCTCAGAGAGCACCATCATCACACGTTGGGGGCCTTCGTTAGCTTGGATGCGCTGCCGCTGCGCGCCGCGAGGCAGCGGCATCATTCGCGACGCGGTGTTTGCTCGGGACTTTGGACGACCTTGTGAACTCGTCGACGATGTCTCCCAATTGTTCTGCTGGACTGATCGATTAGGCGTTTGCATCATGACCTCAGAAGGAGCTGGACGTGTAACTTTGGCTCGTCCTCGCTCGGAGGTTGGTTGAGTATCGAGAAGCATTTCCGACAGGTCCTCTGATGGTAGATTGGACAATTCGGAGTCGGTCTCCTCGTGTTCAACATCGCTACCAACACATAGCTGTGGTTCCATTGTCTCAACTTGCGTGACAACTTCGTCAGCACACTCAAGGCTTCGTTTTACAGGTATCACCTCGGCTTCAGAACCAGAGACCGAGATATGTGTCGCCTGACTATGAGGCGGCGCTTGAGACCCAAAGGTGTTCTCATACTCTTCCGCGAAGTAGCTGGCTGATCCCAAGATGCGCTTGTGGTGACTGTGAGTAGACTCTACTCTGTCAGTAGTAGACCTTTTACCACCGGAATCGAGTCGATGGGTACCCAAAGCGATCCCGAGCATCTGTGTTGTCATTTGTCTATCGACCTTCTTGCGGGTCTTTCCCTGGGATAAATCGGTGGGTCCGTCGAGACCATCTGATTGTTGTGTATTGGGTACAAGAATACTATACTCTGTAGCATTGGCTGCGTTTGGTCGGCATCCATCTACTGTCTTGTCGCTGGTAGTGGCGTTCTGTCGACACTTCTCCATATCTCGTGAATGCTCATTTTTAAGCTTTTCCTTTTCCCGTTCAGTCTGAGACACGAGATCTTTGAACTTCTCATTAATTTTTTCCTGAGGATATTGGAGTTGAAGCTTATGCGCTGCTTCAGTATCTCGAAGTTTGGCTTGTGACTCTTTCCGGGCGTGCTCCGAAAGGGTAAGGCTGGCCTCCAAACTCGAAAGTTTGGTAGTGTGATCCGTTTTCGCCTGCTGTAGTTGGGCTACTGTGTCCTGTCGTGCTTGCTGTAACTGGTCGTTCATGTTGTTACGAAGCTCATCAAGCTGTCGCTTCAAGTCAACGCGTTCTGCAAGGAGAGTCGATTCAACCACCTTAGCCTCACGTATTTTTGTGTGGAATTCATCGACCTCGACTTTGAGAAGTTCGTTTTTCTCCTCGCATCGCAGCTTTGCCTCTTCTTTCGATTCAAGTAAGGCCCGAGTATGACCTTCTTTCTCAATTGCACTGTGATTGTCTTGACGGAGTGTCTCCACAGTGGATCTGTACTCAGAGACTTCGATCTGTAGCTGGCCGTTCTTTGTTCTGGCGAACTCTAACTTAACCTCCAGGTCTGCTGTACTCTGCTGTAACTTATTGCACTCGACCCCTTTGGCCTGAACCTCAACCGTCATCTGGTCAATGCGCCCATTCAGTTCGTTGAAACAGAACATGGCTTCTGCCCTGTACTTGCGGAAATCTCGCTCTTGATCTAGACGTAGGCGTTCCTGCTGCTTGGTGGCTTCATGTGCTGATCGTAAGTCACTCTGGTAGCGTAAGAGAAGATCCTTTTCTGCTTTCTCCGATTGAGTAAGACGACAGTTGAGCACTGCCTCGTGACCTCTGAGGATATCATGCTGCTCCTCCAGCTCTTTCAAAGCTTGCGTTTGGGTGTCTAAGTCCAACCTGAGCGACTGGATCGTCTCCTGGGCTTGTTGGCCGTCCACTATCGTCTGTTCGTGTTGCACACTTCCTGAATATAGATCCATGAATTTATCCTGCAGTGTTTGCTGGATGGCATCAATCTGGAAGAGCTCGACCTTGGATGTTTTCGCTAGAAGTTCAAAACCTGCGTTACATCTATTCAACTGTCAGTCTGTGAACAAGAAGCTAGATTTCGACACGTACCGCTCGTGAAGAAAGTGCAACATGCCTTCCGCTTTTCGAACATCATTTGGCGTTAACAGGGGCAATGATTCCAGCTTCCTTAGAACCAGTAAACATTCCTCAACACGGCAGACGGTACTATTTTCCGCTGCACGGCCCTCTAGATCAACACGAAGGCTTTCCAGTTTGTCCATATGTGAAGCTGAGCTCTCGTTCAACTGACGCTGCACACTCTGGACAGACGGTAGAAGCTTTGTTTCGAGTTCAACACGCCTGATCTTTTCCTCATTGTACATGCTTGTTTGCTCCTCGAGCCGGACTTTTAATTTCCCCTCTCTTAACAAAGCCATCATGTAATGCAGCTGGACTTCCTGCATCGTTGCACGCATCACCTTTTGTGTTTGGGCAGACAACGCAAGTGTTTCTTCGAGTTCGCTTTGCAACAGCTTCCGTTCTGTGGCGGCTCCTGCGATCTGGTCTTGCAGATTCTGCGTGTTTTGCTCTTGAAATTCCACCACTGACTTCTTCATTCTCTCGTGATCTTTCTGCAGGCCAGCAAGGTATCTTTGATTCGCGGTTGCTTTCTCGCTTATTCGCACAACGCAATGCTCCGACGCTTGAAGCTTGAAGCGTAGCTCGGTAATGGTGATCGATTGTTCCGATATTGTGCACTGGAGCCGTGCTATCTCTTTCTTCAACTCTTTGGTGACGGATGTCATGCGATCTTCCATCCTATATTGATCAGAGAGGAACAGATTCCGAAGAGTCTCCAGCGAGGTGTCTAGCGCGGTAACTCTGGAAGTCGCCGAACTGTTTGCAACACATTTCAGTGTCATTGGCTGGTTGTCATGTGCATTGCGTGCTTCCTTTGGACTTTTAGCGATTCGTATGGTCCCAGAGCAATCAGAGACTCTATGCAGCACATCTCGTGCATCGACGGGTTGAGATGGCGGATTGCGTGTTGGATCAAAATGAATTGCCACATCGCCCAATAATTGTGCTTGAGCACATGGCTCTCCTCCATGTCGTGAGCTGAATTTCAAATTTTCCCGTGGCTTTTCAACCTTGTCGAGAGGTGTTTTAGTAGGCTGAGACACTAGGACAGAGCAGCCTGAACCTCGCTGCATCGAGTCATGACCTTCGTGAAGAACGTGGGAAGATCCTTCTCCTGGAGTAGCTGCCGAGTCCGCGACATTAATGGGTTGCACTGTAGGCTCACCTATCTGGGTGTGGTATCGAGGTGTTGAATCTTGGCTAAGATACGCAGGATCGGTGACACGGTGTTTGTTAGACGTATCGACCTCAGCGGCTGTGTCATCTGCCATGACTGCCTCGAGAATGATCCCGGGTGCTTCGTCGTTACATGGTCCGTTTAGCAGTCTACGATCTGCTCCGAACTGAGACTCCACGGCCAAGTCTCCACCGATATGACTTTCCTGGGCACTCTTCCCCTTGTGGTTGGCTGTTTCAATCATAGACGTTGCGTCGGAACCGCCACGTGCTGAGTCTTGTCGAGGTGGCCATGGTACCAGAGTTCGAGCAAGGAGTTTTTTTCTACCCCTCTTTGCTTTGTTCGCGTTACGTTCCTTTTTTGTAACGGGGGCACATTTAAGGGTAGACTGTTCGGAGCTTCCATTCGAGAGGGCATGCTTCGAAAAGATATGGCTAGCCAAATTGTCAGCACTGTCTCCATTTGCTGAAAGAGCCACTCACTCAGTAGGCCCAGCGCCTTGGTTATCGATTGTTGCAATTTCTGCATGTGGTGGTTTTTGGGGTTCTCCTCTGCTAGAACTAGCTTTTATTTCGCTGACCATGTCGACATCCGGTCCAGGAATCTCAGGCGATGTTATGATGGGCGGCGTCAGGGGTGCGGCGTGGAAGAGCCCGACTGAATGATCTTGGTCGCCAGTTGGCCTTGCGCCAACATCTTGCTTGGACTCACCATTGCCATGAGTCTCGATGGAGAGTATGATGGTGTCCTCGTGGACAACGTGGTCTGGCTTTGACTCCACTGCCTTTCGTGGAGGCTTGTTCGTAGCCCATCTGGCGGAGCTAAAAACAGATAAAGGCACTACGTCTACTGACGAGGTGGGCTTGGTTATACCAAAAGCTGGCAGTGGCGGCGCTGTACTGTTTTCCATTCGCTTGGCTGCACTACGCTTTAGGAAGGCGATATCAGCAGGCAGCATCTCTTCATCTGACGAATGATCGATGGCCTCTAGTTGCGTCTCAGGGACCACGGTGTCACTGTCGGGCACCTGTTGTACTTTTCTAAGTGGAGACGGTTTGGACAGCTGTGCACGCTGCTTCCCTTTTGAATGCTCCTCCATAATGGGAGCGATGGACGCACGCAACGAGAGTGGTTAGCAACAAGATCGATGTCAACGAGGTGATTGCAAACGAAACAGGATGGAAAGTGAAACGCGTAGGAGAAGATTGGTTTCTGGTGACGAGATCTGAGGGGTGAGAGGCACGAGAGAGGCGAGAAAAGAAGGTCTGCAACTACGCTCTTTCCCCCTGGTGGTGAGGCAGGTGCAGACCCTCCACCCCTCTGACTTGAGATATGCTTCAACTGTGTCGTTCAGAATTGATGTAAAGATAAATCACAAACGATTCAGACGATGATTCGAGTGCGCCAGGCACTGCTTGCGCAGATCATTCACGCACCTAAAGTTTGCGACGATCGCATCATCCTATCATCCTGATACCCACGACCGTACATATCAAGACAAAGAGTCAGTTTTCGAGCATGCGGTGCACTATGCAGTCCAAGGGCATACACTCCCTAACCGGAGGGCCTTACGACGCCCATTTCTTCACGATGCTTTCATATTTGGCCATGGTTGAACACGAAGCTGCGCAGCCCCTTCGCTCAATACCTCCGCCGGTCTAAGTGTCTAGATGACGCTTGACGAGTCGACGACCAGCTCTTCCGCGACATTCGTTGTACTGTACTATCGGCTTAGTGCTCGACACTTATTTGCTGGATGGTGCTACTGACGACGGCCTACAATGTGGCCTACACCTCCTTATCTTTTACCAGACATCATCGTTGCTCAAGTTGTGGTGTTCACTTCTCGATATTGATTCTGAAACACGATCGGTGCAGGGCATGCACAAGTTCGAGCGCTTGCATAAGCCACCGACCAATCACCGCTCACAGCGCCCCTGTCCAGCTGCAAGGTGATCTCCCGTCAACACCTTACGCGCCGACATGCACAACGCCTCACCAATCCGCTTCGCTTGTCCATCCAAGACATGGCATTTCGACGCCGATACCTCTATAATAAGTGAGAAAATCGCCGGCCACGACCCTAGTACCTTGTAAAATCGCACCATGTTAGCCGCCCGCAACGCTCACCCCAGCGGGGTACTGGACTGAAATAGCCTTTGTCAACGAGCGCGCGAATATAGAGATGGGCATCCTGCCTAACTTGCTAAGGATTGTCCCGTCCGATCGAGTTGATCTCGCAACTTTCACGCGACCCTCGCACCACCTGCTCGAATCCTCCCGACGTACCACTGCATCCTCCCTACCACACACCTGTTGTCAACATGAGCCGTGCTCTCTTCTTCTCGTTGTTGCTTCCTTTGCTCGCCCTTGCTCAGGACTCGAGCTCGGGTAGTGCGCTACCTCCTCCAGGATACAACGGTGGTTCAGACAACCCCCAGGATTCGGATGATGCGGGCGCAGCTGGGTCATCAAAGGGTGCCTTCGAGCTGTCATCTGGTGGACTCATCGCCATCATTGTGGTAGCCGTGATCGTGGTTATCGGAGGCAGTACGTTCTTCAACAGGTTCGAACTGACAACATCGTACTGACTTCTTCCTAGTCGGCTCGGCCACTCTGTGGTGGCTCGCAAAGAAACGTCAGTGGGACGTCCGACAGTCCATCCGTCGCGCCTCGCGTCGTATCACCGGCCGCTCGACTGTAGATGTCAGCAAACAGAACCGCCAGAACCGCCGCACGGGTATCCGTCTAAACTCGCCTCCGCCAGGCAAGAATGCAAAGCCTAAGCAGGAACACGACCTTGAGAAGGGACTTCCGATGTCAAGCAAAGAGGGTCGCACAACTACGACTATATCAAGCACAATCAGATAGACGCAACATCGGTCGACTGCCAAACTCTTGTTAGCTGTCCACAGTGCCCATCTGAAGCCAACAGCATGAGGTCAGTCAACATAAATGTTGAGCTAAGCTCCGTTTACCCGTCGCCGAGAAATTTCTGTCGGCCATCGGCCCTCAAGGCGAGGTGGCGTTCGCCACATGGCATACGAGTGTACGACTATGGATGGGATGGATGGATGTAAGAACTGGCGTCGTTTGTTCTTGCATTTTAGGGAGGGCGTTTTCGTTTCTTGTCGATTGTATCTTTTAGCAACTATGATATCCACGCCCATTAAGACCTCTGGCGGCGTATTCGCAATAGAATCAAGTACTGTTCACAAACTACAACGATTTGCTTTCTCGATGTGAAAACCAATGAATCAATATGCGGATATCTAAACACAGCTTATATGTAGTCGCAATCATGGCTGTAATAGAAAACAGTCAATCATCCATAACCTCCAAGCATGTGATCTGGCGACGCGCTAAGAATTCGACGCGTTTCACGCCGCCTCGGTATCTCCACCTTTCGGTCACCATATCTCCACACTTTCGCTATCGTTAAGATGCACCCACACAGCCGGCAATCACGCGCCAGAGCAACTCCAAGCAGCAGCCGTCGTTCTATAGCAGGAACGCCGGCTCGAGCTACCCAAGATGCACTACCGCCGTACAGGAAACCTGCGCATCCGCTCGACGGCGAGGCACAGCGAGCACTACGAGAATTGAATGGCACTACATTGTCAAATGTCAAGAAATACAACAAGGACGCGATCGCTAAGATCCAGAGATCGGCTGAAGGTGTCAATGACATGTTGAGCGAGCATCAGCGATTCTTCAACGCACGCAGCAAGAAATGGGATGCTGGCAAGAAGCTAGATGAAAAGGAAGACGAGGAGGCAATAATGGCAGATCTCGAGAAGAAAGTCTATGAGGCGACTGCGAAGTTAGAAGAGAGCATGAGAGCGTGCATCGACTCCAGCGTTAGCGCAGAGCGTATCGAGGACATTCTTGAGTGGCTGCGCGGGGCAGCTCCCAGGCAGCTCGAGGAAGAGTACGAAACACAAATGACGCAACGTCAAACCCAGAGACGAGAGACACAACGCCTAGAAGGTAGCGACGCAGGGTCAGATGTGGATATGCAAATGGACGAAGGCCCAACGCCTGGGCCGACCCCACTCGATGGCTCACGCGTTGCCCTTACCGGCTGCGTTGACATGTTCATCGACCGCATGAAGCGTGATACGGATGCATACACATCCCACTCGTTCACCGCGCGCTATGCAAGACACAACGAGTACCGAGACTTCAAACGGGTGGTCCACGATGCGCGATATGGCGACGATGGACCCGTTCTGGGTCACGAGGATACTTGGTTTACAGAGGCTGGCGAGCCACAGCTAGGCGTCACGCAGACTCGAGGCGGTGCCTACGATGACGACGAAGACGATCTTGTCATGGACAGAGCGACAATCAGCACCAAGTGCCCAATCACATTCCAGCAACTCAAGGAACCATACTCAAGCACCAAGTGCCCGCACACATTTGAGAAGACCGCCATTCTGGGCATGATCAGGACGAGTAGTAGCCGTTTTGGTCCTGGCGGGGCACGATCAGTCGCGTGTCCTATCGTAGGATGTGATCAGGTGAGTTTATCCAGGATGTCTGTTGTCTGTGGTTGCACAGTCCTAACACTGCTGTGTAGCAACTCTCCGCCGAAGATCTTCGCGTCGATCCGATTCTCGTGAGGAAGATTCAACGCGTGCAGCGCGCCGAACTGGAAGAATCCCAGATCGATTCTGACGGCGAGGACGATGAAGAGGACGATGACGAAATACAAGCACCCCGAAGCTCTTAGCTTGACGGCAAGGGTGGTCGAACGAGGTACCTAGGGGTCGTTGAGATAGCTACCACCGCAGCGCTCACACCTCGACATTCCAGGGCTTCTCGTAACGACAAATATGATCAGCAGAGATGGAGAGGAGAAGGCGTGTGCAGCTTGAACGACGAAGGAAGCATTTGATACCCACGATTACATTTTGAAGCCCCTGCATCATTTTCTGCAATCGAGCCAATCCAACCAACAGGCGATGGCTGAGCTACTGCATGTTTCAGCTCCACTCACAGCGAAATGCGTCAGTGCTACAATCTGCAGATGGCCTGATGATTACATAAGGCTGCAGTGAAGCAATCTTGCACGTGCCGACGGTCGGAGGGAGAACCCGCGGCCTAACGGAGCTGCCGCGGGTCCGCACAGCGCAAATCTCAAGTGCCCTCTGAACCTCAACAACGGAACGGGATCAACAGCGCCAGCTACCAGTAGAACGTGATCATCATTTCATTGCATTACGTCTCCGTACACACATACGCTTTCTGCGCAAAACCTCTGGACTAAGCTACAAGCTCTCAGACAACACCGAACGCCTTCGTAGATCCTTCTGCACTCGACGGTGCAGGTGGGAGGTATGGGTATGAGCAGCTCTCCCGTGGATTGCTTCTATGACTCCCTTCTCTTCCTCGTATCTCTCTCAACTCATCGTTGTGGTTTGCTTCTTTGCACAAGGTTCGAGGCTTCATTTACTTGGTGATAAAGCCGAGGTAGTCAGCGACGATTAGTGTTACCATCCTGTCGTTTTGTTAGTCACTGTTCAAGTCTCTTGTTTCCGTTGAATGTTGACTTACGCATGCGGCGCGATGCGGATGTAGTATGTGCCGAACCCGCGGTAGAATCTCAGCAGGCCCTCCTCCTTCGCAACCTTCTTGAAGCAGTCAAACATGCCCTTGTATGGGAGGCTACCGTCAGGAGCGCGTGTCTGCTTCTGCAGCCTTGTCTTCATGAAGTCAAACGGCAACGACAGGAACGAGGCGAAGAAACCGGCGACGGCAGATGCGGTTAGTGTCTGCGAACGGGAAGAAAGGCTTGTGTTCTTGAGTTGCGACTTTGCTTCGCTGAAGAAAGCGAGCTGACCGAAGTTGAGCGCCATAGCACGGACGACAGTGGGATAGCATCCCGCCCAGAGGCGCAACACGCCCTCGTTCTTGCTGATGCGCGTCAGAGCGTCAATGACAGATGTGTAGTTTGCGCGCTGTGCCACGGGCTTCATGCCGTCGGATTGCATGCGAATCAGCGCCAGATCTGCCGGGTTACCAACAACAGCGGCAAGTCCACCAGCTGCGAGACCGGCGCCAGCGCGCTCCTTGAAGCCGATTGTTGTGCCATTCTCCTTCGCACGGGCGGAAAGGTTCTTCATGAATGTGTCGAAGAAGCCGAGGCGTGCAGTGGTGTAGACTGCTTGTCTGAGCAGGCCGGCGCTGAGGCCGGTATACAGGTCCATGACTTTTCCGGCAGCAACGATGTCCTTGAGGACTCCAATGGGTGTGGGCTTGGGTCCAGTCTTGACGCCCTCTCCGGCGAGTTGAAGACGGACCTTCACCATATCAACGGGCTGGATGACGCTTGTTGCAGTCATACCTGCTAGTCCACCATTTATGAAGGGCAGCGCTACGCGCATAAACGGTGTGTGGAGGAAGTCAGCTGTTGCCTTCTTCGGGTTCTCTGCTGCTTTCGACATTGTCTCAGATGCGTCCTTGAGGATGGTCTCAGAGCTTTGCTTTGCGTTCTCGAGGGCGCGAGAGGCGGGCATTTTTAACGTTTGGGTGGAGGCTGTTGTTGACATGTTGTTAGTGTCGATCACTAACACCCAGTCGTGAATATGCGAGTGACAAATGACAGGCAATTAACAGAAGAAGGGCTGATAAGCAAAATGCTCGAGTACGTGTTGGGCAGATGTGAATCGCCGGAGACCAATGAAGAGATGCAGGACATTCAACAACGGGTAACACCAGTATATATCGACTACCCGCGGGAACGCTGAGCTGCGCACAAGATATTCCGGATCGTCATTCCGGCAAGCTTCAGCACCAGGCAGAGCCTCACGGCATCTGTCGAGGCGGTGCTGCGGTCGTTGCGGTCGTGTAACGGCCGCGGCCGTGGAAGCTAGCCGGCTACATTGTACGGCGGAGCGCGAACCTCAGAGGCTTGGGCTTGAAAGTACGTGACGCGCTTCCACGTGCGCGCGTCCCTTCTCTTTTCCGATACTACCCGCAGTCCGTCGCGAATCGCAAGGAGAACAAGTGTTGAGAATTGTTGCGTACCTATGTTCGGTATGCGGAGGGCTTGATCCGCGCTAACAACGGAGGTGTGGGGCGCAGCGTGAGATGCGGTTAGATTGAGTGGTGGTAGATATGCACTTTAATAACTTAGACGAAAGAGCAATCAAGCAACAGAGCGGCTGCGAGAAAAACGACGAACGAGGCTGTCAGGGAAGAGATGTCAGAAGAAATGGAAGCTCTGTCGCGGTACGCGTTATGCCATCTAACTAAGCGGTGCCTGGATGAGGGGTCTTGTTGCTGTTGAAATGCGGGGAAGGCTGGATGGTACCATGAGCTACAGGAGCTTCAGTGCACTGCGACCAGTAAAGATGAGAGATTGACCGCGGATTCATGGATTCGACCAATCGGATGGCGCTTATTCGATTCGTCACACTCTTGTTGTTGGAACATGAAGCCCTGGCTTGTGACAGGCCGTGCTGTCGCGTGTCACTGGGCAACTCGACTTGAATGGAGCCCTGTTTCTGAGACCGCAACTGTTCGGTGATACGGAGCTGATGTTCGATTGATCTGCAGGCACACGGCTAACCTGGCTGACTGTGATGCAGGTGTGCGTGGTTTAGGTTTGGAGCTGGTGAGTTCCAACAGGTAAAAGTGACGTAGGTTCTGCCCAATCAGGAGTGGCTGATGCTCAACACCAACCAACGAGCCTCAAACGAGGCTGTCTCTTTACATTCAGATGGCAATAAGACCTGCATAACAGCAACTTGTTGGGCCTCCTCGTCCAAGCCTTCGCAGTTCGGGTCGGAAACCAGGTCTGTCTGTGCCTCATGTCCAAGCTTGCGATGACCTCTCTTGGTGAGCATAGCCAGCCGCGCACCAGGTCCACCGAATCTCATCATCGAGCCTCTACTGGCTGAGAATCAGTCTTACGACGTCAATGCTACTCGGCTCAAGGAGCACTGATATCATTGCGCATTCATCCACGCTCCGGCCACGGTTTTAATTTCTCCGTCGATCCGTGAGAACGCAGCCTGAGAGACGTGCATGCAAACACCACCACTGATTCGCGGAGACAGGAACGCCTTTGTACAAATGCCCAATACAGAGGGCCTCGAAACGTGATCAGGCGGTGTCAGTGTTGGTGCGCGGGAGTCTGATGGGCGATAACAGTACCCGCAACCACCCGCGGCCGAGACGTACTACTCACCGATCGATTTCGACATCTGCTTTGCTCACCACAACTCGAAGAATTATAAGGCCGAGCATTGCGGCAGAGCTACATCTGCTGCCGAAATGACGGCCGTCGTGTCTCAATTCTGGCAGTCCTCCAATTCGGCGAAATATTCGGGATTAGTTGATACCTCACACTCTGTTCAAAACGTTTCCAATATATCCTGCGAGCTTCAGCGCCCTTGTGTCTAAACATGCTATGCTTAAGCTCTCGAAGATAACAGTCGCTTCCTCGATTCTCGCCAACTCGCATAGCACCTGCTGATATCCTCTCTCGAACCAAACCCCTCATCACACTTCTTATCTGTATCGTTCTTACCAGGAAGTAGATCATCCCTCTCCCAGCCACTGCTTGCTTTCCACTTGATCCACACTCTCATGCTCCATCTGCTGCCGACAAGAAGAAGTCCTCCGACTCCAATTATGAACGGTATCAACTGTCCTACGCTCATCCACGAGCCGCTCAATCCTCTAACATTGTTCCAATACAACGTCAACTCAACCTGAAGGATCACAATGAAGTCTATCACAAGCTCTAGAAACATGTAGTACCACCTAAGCCCGACATTATTCGGCACGTTCGCCTCAGCAAGCAGCAATGATGAGGCAAGTGAAACCGATGACCAGGTCGGCAAGTCTTTACCTCCCGCTGGCTTGTATGTCACTGCCGCGTATAGTTGAAACGGCACATTGAGCGGATCTAGTAGCCGACTCTGTCGAAGATACGAATAAACAACGAGAGCTTGCGGCGGGAAGCGACATGTGAGAAGAACACTCCATAGTTTGAGGTGGCACCGGAACCACGATGGTAGCCTGTTGACGGTCGCTCCGGTGCGATATCTCGCAGGAAATAGGATCGACTTGATGATGACTGAGAGACCAAGCGGTCTACCATCTGCATCCATCTGGTGTGGGCTTGCTGATATACAGTGTTGGATGTAGACCTCGCTTTCGTAAACTTCTTGGAGGATCGTAGGCTCAGCTGTGCTCTCGTCCGCTTCCTGTTCCAAAGACAATTTCATGGACTTTGCGGAATCTATCTCGTCGGTCGAGATGGGCAGTGGTGCATTGAAATGGCTTGTCGGCTCAGCTCCACGATCGAAGCCGAAATGAGATTCAATTGGTGAGCAAAGCACACAGGAACGCCTGGAGCAGGCATCATCCATGTTGTCACATCCACAGCCACATCCGGTGTCCTCAGTTTTGGTTTCCAGGGCGGTGACATGCTCAGGGGCCTTGGAGTCCAGATCTTCCCAAGTCCTGACAGCCTCAGCAAAGTCTTGTCTTGCCTTGCTTATTCTCCACAAGACCCATGGCCGTAGTAATCCAACGCTGGTCCAGTAAAACGTGCAGAGCAGTAGCAACAAACTTATTGCCATCATCACTTTTCGTGCCCACCCAAACATGCCAGTCTTGAGAACATACAGCAGGATAAGTGTCCCACAAGGCGTCGTTCTCATTTGTCCGACACCCACCCACCAGAACCAAACATGCAGTGCAATGTTCACCAAGTTAACAATCTCACAAACACTCGTTCTGAGCAAGCTTCCCCTGCTGAGAGTGCGCTTTGTGTGACTTGAATCCGCGCGCACGCCCATGGAGCAGCTCCAAGCTAACATCTGCAGAAGTACAAAGCCTTCGACAGCATAGATATCTTGCGGGTTGGCCGCATATATCAACGCGACGACGAGTAGCGCAACGCTAAAGACGCTGAGAGAGTCACGCAGGACTTGCGCCTTGGAGAAGAGGAAGTAGTTGGCGAACCACACAGCAAGAATCTGGGTGTAGATGCCGACTCTGATACCAACGCCGTATGTATCATTGTTGCCTTCGAATCCACACTGTGTTCTGTCGGTGGAGCGAGGGGCGATGGTTGCTGGGGAGGCGAGCGCATGGGTCGCAGGTGGGAAAGGCCACACGAGGCACATGCTGAAATACGGACGTAACGAAATCAACACGAGAAGCAATTAAAAGAACGATGAGGATGAAGGCGGAACATCTGGCGATAGGAAGACGTATATCTGCTCGCACATGTTGAAGGTACTGATAGTGAGACCGCGCCGCAATTCTGCATCGGATTACTGTTTCAAGATTGTCGACTGTAAGCGCCCAGTCGCGCGCGTATCAAATCCTACAGATGCTAAAACGGAGGCGCACAACCAAACCCTTAAGTTGCGATGGGGCCATAGATTGGCTTGGCGAAAGGATAGGGCTTTATGGTGATGTTACGACAGTACGGGTGGCGGCAATGCCGCCAATTGCAGTATAGGCGCGATAAGACTAAGGAGCCAAAGCTCTTGTAGGAATTCTGCTCAGATTGCTGCTCGCGAGTCGCAACTATGCTACAACCCAACCCAGCCAGTATGGACTACTCGCAATTGTGCGCCCAAGTCGAACTCCAGAAAACTCAAAACCATGTAGTGTGCTCGCTCGCGGTTCGCGTGTGGTTGTTTCGTATCGTCGTAATCATGCGGTGCATGTCGGTGAATTTACTGATTTACATGACAGTGCATGGGATGCAGCAGCACGAGCAGTCGTCGGTCGAGAGGCAGCTGCACTTGCCGGGCTGGGGCTTGACGATAGAGCCAGCAGACGAGGAGATGGTGGAGGCAGGCATTTTCGTGTATTGAGAAGGAAGTTTGGTGGCACTGATCGTACAAGCAATATGGAAGTATGCGCAAGATCACAGTTTCGAGGTTGGTAGTCGGCTGATGTAGTACTATGACGCGGTTAGCTGCCTTTGTTGAGATCGGGCTTCGAGAGATGTCGTACTAGATGCAGGCGGAGAGAAGCGAAAGAGATCAGAGCTGTCAAGTAACGTCGGGTGAACTTCAGGAGAGTGGGCGATTTATGCTTGAGCACCAAGTTCGAGCCCTGCTTATGCCAGACAGCGCTAGCCTTATGTGGGCTTGGTGTGAGTTGCGGATGACGTCTCACTTAAGGCGGTGCATTACATCGTGGCGCAATGTCGCAACTACCGACAGCGTTTGTGCATGGGCCTTATCCTGCGTCAACGAACATCGAAGAACCTCTCGTACTGATGTCAAGCTTAGAGTATGTATTTGTTTGAGTGTCATGACTCAGGTCTAATTGATCTGATTACACGGCATTTCGTGAGGCTGAGGCTGCAACAGCAATTCCTTAGACTTCCTCGGTATCATACATCCCTCCAGTTGGGTTCCTTCTTTTCAGCCCAGGGTGTTGCGACAGCTATGTACAACGTCAGTTTGAAATTTAGTAGAGGTTTGCATGTACTCACCATTGCTATCTCCGAACGGATCGTCGTCTTCTTCAGGCTCGCTGTCCGGATCAGCCCGCTGATTTGCTGCCGCAGGAGCGGGTGCGGGTGCAGGGGGCATAGGAATGCTCGTTGGCCGAGGCGGCTTCGCAGGCGGTGTCTCTTCCTGCATTCTCAAGCTAGCCATCTTGGCCCGAGCCATGTCTGAATCATCTTCGCTATCGCTGTCATCATCGTCTATGCTCTTGTCCATGATTTCAAAGGCCATGAGTGCCTTCACAAGCTCATCGTTGGCGCTCAGCAGACCACCAATGTACTGCTCGGACTCGACTAGGTGAATGTAGCGTAGGACCTGGCGGCGAAGCTGTTTACAGGTTTCAAAGCGGTTCATGACTTCCGAGTTGTCGCTAACACGCTGTTGTTCACGATTGATGAGTTGTAGCCCGTTTAGGAGGTTCGTGCTTGCAACATTTGCTGAGGCCATTGTTTCCAACATCTGGCCCTTCTCCTTCTCAAGGTTGAATCGCTGTCCCTTAGGAGTTTTCTTGTCTTTCTTGCTTCTACTGAAGAGAGAAGACCCACCGGTGGACGAGGTGGAACCCAATGTCACTGGCCTACTTGATGATGAAGACGTGTGTAGAGGATCGGGCCGTCGAGGCTGAGGCGTGGGCGGCGGTGAGTTCTCTTCGCGCTCACGAGCTGCTTCGGCATCTTGCTCACGGATGATTCGTGACTGCTGTGGCTGAGGTTTGCTCTTACGAGGAAGCTCTTTGTGTAGAGCAGCGATGCGCTCGAGTCCGGGTGTGCCCTTGTACGCGACAGCCCACTGCCGAAACAAGAGATTTACTCGTTTGCGAACATCAACGTCAGCTGTCTCATCGCGAGCCAATATGCGCAAACGCTCCAAAAGAGGTTCGTCAGCGAATGCTTTCTGGAATCTCGAGCCTGCGTTCTGGATCAAAGCGTCGAGTATCACCAACGCGCGGATCTGGCGATGGGCATTTCCATATTTCCTAGGCCCCATTAGTATTCATTGTGCACGCACATTGGAGATCATACAGCTTCTTGCGCAGTGCACGTGCTGCTTCAGTAGGGCCAGTAGACTGAATTCGAATGACCTCAATGAGATCCACGACACCACCAATGTCCTGTATATGTCAGTATGGAGCCTGGGTCATCAACGAAGGTCTTGCTTACGTTTTCTTCATACTGTTCGCTAGTCAAGCGATCTACTTGGACCGTGACAGCTGAGAAAGGTTTTGCCTATTGTTGATCCACGTCTTTAGTACTTTGCGGCAGTGTTTGAAGAAACAAAGCGGGCACGGATTTTCAAAGATAGGAAGATCGGCGTAGGCATTGGGTGTCTTGTGATGATGAAGAGGTTTGCGGGTAGGTTTAAACCTATGAACGTCCCAAGCGAGGTGACTCTGGTGATATCCAGACAACGCTTGGAGGTCGCAGGAACTCGATGAGTCGACCGAAGCCACGCGACATAGCGCCTTGCCCTCCAAGAGAGGCTCGCATTCAAGAATGAGAAAGCCAGAGTCCATGATAAAGAGATTGACGCTAGTCGACGCCGAAGAAAACGAGGTAGGGTTGATTTTTGATTTTAATCAGGGTCTGAAAGGATCTTATACATTGACAAAGCAAAGCATCGACTTACTGGCATATTGACCTGGGAGCTGAACGAAACGCTACCCACCCACGTCGGCTATATTTGGGTATCGACGCTATAGCCGTCCGGAACGAACAGTGCTGTTTCGTTTGGCCAAGTGGGGATGTATAGTCGAGCAGTACACGACTTGCACTCAGAGATCTAAATCAGGGCCAGCGCTGAGGAGAGCTGTTGGAGGCCGGCGTTACAGAAGACAACCTTGGAATATAGCGCCCGCACGAGTCCCAGGATGTCGACCGTGTCAATAATGATCACCAAATGTTCCAACGCGATGTCAGTGGTGGAGGAAGAAGTTAAGACAGGTCGGCCTCACATGCCCTGAAAGACGCAGTAGATGTAGCTGCCTTGATCTGGTGGTGGTCCGGAATGCCCCGCGCTAGTGGTGGGGGGCATTGGGCTGACGGCACGCTCAGCCTCACGCATCGGGTCACGTCCTTCCGCCCAAGTGTGATCAACAATTCTTTCTCAGGCTCATAAAATCGGCGAGTGTTTCGCACCAAGGCTGCAAGATGGGGATAACGAGAGCTGGGAGCGTCGCGTGAGAAGCCCACGCGCCTACCCATCAAGCTCTAGCATCGATCGCGCCTGCTACTGACATTTGCGTACAGAAACAGCGCACATAATCTGCAACCCCCAAGCTTCACTGCTATTAACACGCTTCCACCACAATTGAGTTCACCTCCTCGCCCATCAGTGACATATCAGAAACCGCGCACGGCAGCTAAACCAAACCGACGCAGAAACCCGATTGTGGCATCGTACCTTGGCTTAGGAAACATGACAGGCTTGGCTCATCTGAAGCAGTCCTCGATACCGGCAAGTGAGTCCCCGCCACCACGGCCGACACGAAAGCGTCGAGTGGTGCGGAATGGCGATAGCATATCGTCAGCAAAGACGACCAACAGAAACACAAATGTGCCAAACCAAATGCGAGTACTCGAGAACACATCTATGACAGAGACCCCTAACGAACCGTTCATTCACAAGTTGGACGGGTCTGCTGAAGAGCCGTTGCTCCCGCCTACTCCAACCTCCTTCACGGCCGAAAGCCCCTTCAGTCGTCAGGAACAGTTTCCACATAACATCACCATGCAAACCAGCACTGCGCCTCAGCTACAGCCGCCTCGTAACCATGCTGCTGCCTCTACTGAAGTTGACGATGACGACTTTGGTCAACTCTGCTTTGACTTCGAGCCGAACGCCCACATTGCCAATGAATTAGCGTGCCCAAGACAATCGCCGAAGCTTACACAGAATGATGTTGCGGATACCGACGAGGATGACTTTGGTGATGACCTTGTGGATTACGATCTTATGGATTACGATCTTATGGACCACGATCTTATGGATCACGATCTTATCGATTTGACTCCAGATGTGCTGGACGTATCCAGTTGCCCAGACTTCGAGTCAGGCCCGCCCATCAAGACTGCACCTGTCCAACAGACTCAAACACCAGTCATGTCTACAGACAGCATCCCGATGCTCAGTGGAAAAGTAGGCAGCTCAGGATCTTCCCAGAGAGGGTTTACTTCTCCAGTCACATTGACGACACAACTACTTGCAGCAACTGGCGACGAGGCTCGGAAGCCGATCGTCAGACCAGCATTCCCTACAGCCGTTCGCGATCGCTCGCCTATCATCGGCATGTCGTCTAATACCATGTTGAGAACGTGTTTCCGCGTAGGCGAGGCGATCAATCAGAGCTGTCAAGCGGCGAAGACTGGCAATAATATTTTTGTCGAATTGTACGCCAGAGTGCTCAACTCCGACCGTGACGACTTACAGCAGCGTTTCACATTCTGCGATCTATTCCATGCTAAACCACCATATATCCAAGCGACTTATGCTGCCGCGATATGGAAGACAGTTTGCCTGTTCGAGTATGACAGTGCACGTCTATTGCAGCAAGGCAGGATTTGCCGCTGCATGGGCACTATGAAACGCAGTGGAAAGGACTGGACCATGACTGTGCTCAATATCTGGGAGGCGACCTGGGATGATGTTGAATGGGTGAAAGGAATCGTTGAATCCTGACGGTGGGAGGTCATCAAGAGAATAGTGTCGAGACAGCCGAATAGGAAGCGGCCCTGGAGGGTCCGTAAGGTGACAGTAGAGCATGTGTCAAGCTCATTTAGCGAAACTTACTTGATACACGCGACGCCTGTATCTGCGATTGAGGGCAAACAATTTATATGAGACGGTGCAGTGTCGTTGTCCACGCAGTTAATGTAAGGGCGGCGATTGTGACATAATCACGCTTGCCACGTGAGATTGAGTACCCGCCCCGCTTCATCCACCCCATCCATCTCTCGAGGCCCATGGTCTATCATGAATGCCGATTTTACGAAACACACAGTCTTCCTGAAGCCTCTGGCTGATATGTTGACACCCAACGACTACCTATTCCACATTAACAACCGACATCATGTTGACTGATAGCCTGCGGCGCGAAGAAGGCGCGGTTCGTGAACCACAGCCAATGCATACACCACAGAAATCCAGGGCGCGTTCCTTCTCTGACAGCACCCCAAAATTGGAACCCTCACCCAAATTCCTGGAGCCAACCAGGTCATCCAAGGATGACCATAACGTTGTCGCCAGCCCTAGTACCCCGCGTCGCCCCGACTTCCTCGCGAGAGGGCTTTCGCTGCAGATGCCACAGCGGGAGCTGCCCATGCCCAGTCCTGCACACTTCGCGGCACGGGTCCCTTTGTCACCGCAACTAGACGCTCATAACACATACGCTTCACCGGCGTCGCTGCTGCCGCGGCGTTCACGAGGTGCTGAATTCTCGAGAGCCTGCACCCACCTTCACCACTCGACGCTGCCTGACCAGTCATCGCCCGACTCCTCGCCCACAATCACACAGAAAGGGATCAAAATCCCTTCGAGAAAGCCCCGCGCCAATTCCATGATCATGGAGTCCCCCAACATTGGCGCGCACGGCGGTTGGAGCAACGGCGGTAGAACCGCTCCATCGAGCTCAGTAGGCAGTATCAATATGCTGGGGTCCGAGGACTCGAGCAGTTCTTCCGATGAGCTCGATCCTTTGGACCCTGATGACACCGACGATCCTATGATCATGACCCCGCAGGCTGCAAAGACACACAACATCTTTACGAATGTCAATAACAGCCCTTTCGCAAACTTGTTTTCTCCAAACGGCATACCCAATTTCATGAGCATACAGAGAGCCAGGCTGCGCAAAGGAAGAAGTCGGAAGAGTTCGAGCTCAGCAAGTGGTCACAGCTCCCTCGCAAGCCCTGGCGGACCAGCGTCGCCGCCGAATGGTAAAAGTGAAGGTTACTTCTCCAGAGAGTCCGTCCTCCGCCGCGAAGGGACTCGGCGGGAGAGTCTTTCACTCTTCACTAATGATCTACACATCTCTTCTGGCAACGACAGTGGAGACGAAGCTAGCACAATGCCACAGACACCCGGCGTCATCCGCCGGGCCGTAACGCGGAGGGGAAACCTCCTGGTGAGTGAAGATGTACACTAGTCTCAATCACATGCTGATAAGCCGCAGCCAAAGTCGAGGCAGTTCGGTCGCATCAAGGCGGAACTGTTCGATGAGTCAGCACCAGTCGACAGTGAGACTCGACGCGAAGCTGAGATCATTCGACAAGTACGAGAAAGCGACACAGACATCGAGCGGTCGTCGATGACGGCTCAGTCGTCGCCCAGTCTACTGCCTGCGGTGCCGGGCTTAGATGGTCCGCTGGAGGGCGTACCTGAAGAAGAGAGCGAAGAGAGCATGAGCCTGGATGGCTCAACGACGAAGGGCTTGTTTGGCATATTTGGCTCGCTCAACACTGGCCGCAGTTCAGTTAGCACAGATTTCTGGAATCATCGTCTGGCTCAAACACCACCGCCACCATCGGTCCGCCGCGCGGAGTCCTCAGCTATGAGCGAAGATATGAACATGGATTCTCCCATTATATCAGCAAACAACGGCAATGGTATGCCGGCACCCGATCAAAGCGTCAACCTTGGCTGGACCTCTCGAGCATCAACCCCACAATCCATGAATCCTCCCACTGCCGCAGATGGATTAAAGAAGTCTAACAAGCGCCGACGCGATGACGATTTCGACGAGCAATCTCTGAAGCGACGTGCCGTCTCACCTGGCTTGAGTGTGCACAACAGTCCTGTCATCTCGCAATCCCCAAGTCAGCGCGACGGTAGCCTTTGGGGCACATCAACAAAAGCAAGCCGAGAGACATCGATTAGTGGACAATCAAATGGCGAGCGATCGAACAGCGGAGGAAGTATGAGCATGACACCTACATTGGGCCCTAAGCGCGTCGGGTTACAAGGCATGACGGACACCAGCGATGGCCTCATGAAGATGAGCATCGAGTAGGCTGTTGTTGCACCACTTTTCGCTACCTTCGTAGATACATTTTTGAGCATATCATGGTTCAGCGCGGCGTTCAGGGCGGGACATTGCTAGTGCACTCTGCAGTGCTTCAAGGCAGCAACTCATTGTTCCAAATATACCCTTTTATTATATCGAATGAGATTCCAATCAACAACTGCGCACAAATACTGTAAACTTGAGTGATGATTGCCATGTGAGAGATCACCTCTGCGGTACGTGCTCGTCTCGGTCGGTAGGACCCCTCCATCGCCAACTTGGTCCCCGGCTTCCTTAGTTCCACTCCGCAACCACGCCAAACATCGCGCAAACTATCCCATTGCGCCCCCAGAATCGCACCGGCGAATCCTCTCAAGACAGCAGCACAATGTCAAGATCATCGGCCCTCGGCTCCTTCGTGGAGTCTGCACCTCCTGGCGAGGTAGGCTCTCCTGCGCGCGCCACCCGCGTGCAGTGATGCTAACGCGGCGCAGCTTGCGGACGTCACCAAAGCAATCAAGTCGATTCTCGGAGACAGCAACGTCGAGTCTGAGCTTGCGCCCGCATACCAGAAGTACAACGAGGAGCAGTTCTCGACGACGAAGCTCCCCGGCGGCAGCACCGAGGTCCTGGTCAGCCCCTACAACTCGCTGGGCGACGGGCGCTACTACGACGTCGAGACACAAAGCTCGTTCGATTTCGACCATGCAACACAGAAGGCTAGCGCAGTCCAAAGCTACGTGGTTGAGTCGCAGCACGAGGACCTGGTGTAAGGCGCACTGCAAGCCAGCAACTGCGACAGAGATGCTGACACACCATAGCAAGAGCCTCGTCAAGAGCCTCGGATCCCACGCCGCTGAGCACTACCCCAAGTCTTCGTACGGCGTGTTTCCCGTCGAGGACGACTCCCAGCTCGCGCTTGTGACCGTCGCAAACAAGTACTCGCCCACGAACTACTGGAACGGCCGCTGGCGCTCGTCCTACTCGTACAACCCCTCGTCCGGCAGCTTGACCGGCACAATCAAGGTCGACGTCCACTACTACGAGGACGGCAACGTCCGACTGCTTACGAGCAAGGATGTCAGCCTGAACGCCAGCTCTGGCGCAAGTGCGAGTGAGATTATAAGGCAGATTGCAACGGTTGAGCGAAAGTACCAGGAGGATCTCAACAAGGCGTTTGGCAGCTTGAGCGAAGGCGCCTTCAAGAGCCTGAGGAGACAATTGCCCATTACAAGGCAGAAGATCGAGTGGGAGAAGATTAGCGGATACAGGCTGGGTCAGGACATTGGCGGCGGAGGCAGGCGGTGAGCAAGAGCGGGACGCAGCAGCCTGATGGCTACTTGATCTTCTTTACCACGTGCGGCTGTGTACGGCTAGATGATAGAGGTGCAACAACTCATGCAGATTCAGCTGTCCTGCACGAGGGTCGTCTTGGACTTAACACGACTATAGAGCATGAAGACGCCGGAGCCACAAGGGAAGGTGCACTGCCATTTTGATGTGTCCATTGTGGAAGCGTGATCGAAGCCGTCCGAATAATCTCGAGGGCGAGAGAAGGCTGCCCGCAGCTGGAGAAGGTTCCACGGCGCGGGTACGCGAGTCAGGACCTTACTCTTCGCGCTCTAGGCCGACAGGGTCTCCACTCCGAGGGACGGCCACCTTTACCGTCTCCCCATATTCTCACCTGTCAACCAACATCCGTGGTTGAAGGAGAGTTTCTGCGTGCAATTGCTCCCATTTCACTGTAAGCACCCGTCCTGTTGTGCCCCCGACCCCTTTCGGCCTGATCTGCCGGTGAAAGTGTGCAATGGTTCACCATTGGCTGTCCACGGTAGCTGTCCGCTGGATCCCTGGGTCGCTGCACCCTTCACTACTTTACGGATCCACGCCAATATTTCTCCCCTCGATTAATATTTCAGCCTCCCTACCTGTTCCTAACATCTGCCACAGACCCAAACCTCCCGGCAACTCCGCACCGACCGTCACAGTGGCTTCACAAAGCTAAGCTACTCCACTCACCGTCCACGCATAACCTTTGGTCAACTCGAAACGGTTTCTTCTACAACATGGCTTCCGAAGCAGTTGCCAGCTCTGCCCCCGAGGGACTTACCCCCGCGCAGCAGCTGATGGAGCAGCATGCCAGCAACGACCACCACGTCACCGTCGAGGACGTCGTCGACGAGGAGGACGTTGCACACCCTGTCCCCTCGGCCGCCAAGGCCGACGCTCCGCTGAGCGAGAAGGCTGCCGGCAAGCAGAAGGCCGAGGAGCCCGCTGCTGCCCCCAAGAAGCCTGCGCTCAACACCCAGTCCGAGGAGGCCTTCCCAGCTCTCGGCCCCGTCAAGCCGCGCGCCGCGGCCCCCGTCCCGACCTGGGGCAAGAAGCCCGCTGCTGTATCTTCCGCCAACGGCAGCAATGCAAACTCTGGCACCTCCACTCCCTCCGGCCCTGCCATCCGCGGCCCTGCCGTTGCCAGCATGAACCTCCCCGGCAAGCACACCGAGCGCATCTCCTTCTCGACTGCGCAGTTGACGCCGCGCCAGCAGCTCAAGAAGCCCGTCGGCGAGATCATCCGCGACATCAACAGGCGCTCCAAGGCCAGGCTCGAGCAGAAGACCGGCCTCCACGGACAGATCATCTTCGAGTCCACCGGTCCTGTTGACGCGGTAAGGGAGTCTCTCAAGGAGATCGCCAACGAGGTTGGAAGCAAGGTATGTATTCGAGACGCCCAATATTTGAACACCACTGACAAGCCGTAGCAATCTGTCGATGTCCCCGTCCCTGCGTCCGTCCGAGCCCACATCATCGGCCGTCAAGGATCCAAGATCCAGGAAATCAGCAAGCGCACCGGTGCCCGCATCCAAGTCCCCAAGGCCGAGGCCGGTGAGGATGAGGACACCGTTGTCAACGTTCACATCGAGGGCAATGCCCTGACCGCCGAGATGGCCCGCCGCGAGATTGACGCCATCGTCAACGAGCGCACCTCAACTGTCAACCTGCGCCTGAAAGACATTCCTGCCGAATTCTACCCCTTCCTGGCGGGTCCCCAGAACAAGCACGTGGATAACCTGACACGGGGCAAGGACATTGACATGAAGATTCCCGAGTACTACATGTGGCAGACTCAGGCACCTCCTCAGAACGCCCGCAACCAGCCCGGAAACTTTGTGCCCCAGGCCAACTTCCCCATCCAGATTTCTGGAGAGCGCGTCGCTGCCCAGCAGCTCCAGGCTGAGCTTGAGCGCCGTGTACAGCAGCTCCGACAGCAACTGGCTGTTGACCAGCGCTCCATCGAGCGCGGTCGCCACCAGTTTCTTGTTGGAGACCGCGGCGGCTCCCTCCATGACTTCTTGGAGGAGACTGGCTGCAGTCTTGTTCTGCCCCCTAGCTCTGACGACAGCGAGGAAGTCTACATTGTCGGACCTCCTGGCAAGATTGAGCAGGGTATCAACAAGCTTGAGGATCTTGCTGCTGCCATGACCATGGCAACTGCTGATGCTACCCGTGAGCACCGTGGCCCCGGCTCGCAGGCACATGCCCACAACTTGACGCGCTACCTGCGTCAACGTAAGGCCCTCGCCGAGCTCGAGCGCCTTCACGAGGCGAGCATTGTCGCTCCCAAGGGCAGCGACGGCCCGACCGCCTACGAGATCTACGCTCGTGATGGCAAGAACAGCATGAAGGCTCGTGGTGACATCATGAGCATCTTTGGTGCTCATCCTCCTAGCAGGTTCTCAACTGTCAACGTTGACCCCTTCTACCACGAGTACCTGCGCGAAAAGGCTGCGCCTCAGATCCGCCAGGACACTGGTGTACACATTGTCTTCCCCGATGAGGAGGAGGAGTCTCCCGAGCTCGTATTCGTTTACGAGAGCCGCGACCCCTACGAGCAGTACTCTGTTCCTCGCGGCAAGCCCCAGAGCGATGAGATCAACGCCTACAAGAAGGCTCTTCAGGAGGCTTCTGAACTTATCCAGCGTCTTACCAAGAACCAGCCTTCGATTGCTTCTCGTGACCTCGAGGCTAGCCAGAAATTCCACAGGAAGATCCAGCAGTACGTCAAGGAGGAGCAGGAGGGCCTTGCACATGACCAGGTGCCCGTCCAGCTCTTATTCGGTGGACGACGACCCGAGGCTGCCAGCCGCTCCGGCGACAGCTTCTCCATTCGTGGCCCTTCAAACGCTGTTGACGACCTGAACTCCAAAATTCTGGCCTTTATCGAGCAAGCTGAGAAGGACGAGCTCGAGCGTGGTCACATCACCACCTTTGACTTCCCTCAGAAGTACGCCAGCCACCTCGTTGGAAAGGGTGGTGAGAACATCCAGAAGCTTCGCCAGAAGTTCGATGTCGACGTGCAGATCGATGACGGCAAGGTCACACTCAAGGGTCCGGCGCACAAGGCCGAGGCTGCCAAGAAGGATATTCTGAGCCAGGCCAAGAAGCTTGAGGACGAGGCAACTCACATCCTGAAGATCAAGCCCGACTACCACCGCGAGCTCATTGGTGCTCAGGGTAAGCAGGTCGAGCGTCTGCAGACACGCTACGGCGTTCGTGTCAACTTCCCCCGGAGGGCGAAGAACGACGACGATGCCACATCTCAGCAGAACTCCAAGGGTGGCCAGAAGCCTGACGAGGTCATTGTCCGAGGACCCAAGAAGGGTGCTGATGAGGCTCGTGATGAGATCCTCAGTCTTCTCCAGTACATCGTTGACAACTCCAACACTGCTACCATCTCGGTCGCTGTCAGTCAAATTCCTCAGCTGATTGGGTCTGGCGGTCGCGAGATGGAGAACCTGCGCCTCGCTACCGGCGCTCACATCGACGTCCCTGGAGCTCGTGAGGGTACTGATGCCTCTGGCCGCGCTGATATCAAGATTAAGGGCACCAAGCAGCAGGTTCAGGAGGCCAAGAAGATCCTCCAGGAGCGTGTTAAGGTCTTTGACGACACCGTCACTGACACTCTTGAGGTCGATCGCAAGCTCCACCGCAACCTCATCGGTGGCCAGGGTGCCAACATCCGCCAGATCGTCACCTCGGCCGGTGGCCCTGACAACTCTCGCGACCTTGCTCGTATGGTCCGCTTCCCCAAGCAGGATACTGACGGTGACTCCAACACCATCCGCATCGAGGGTCCTAAGAGCGTTGTCGAGAAGATTGTCGCTGCCATCAAAGCTCAGGTCTCATCACTCGAGAACCAGACTACTGAAGTCCTTGAGGTCTCCCCTGACAAGCACCGCCTGTTGATCGGCCGTGGTGGCGAGACTCGCCGCTCTCTCGAGTCGCAGTTCAGCGTCCAGCTGGACATCCCCAAGCAGACCACACAAGGCGCTGCCCGCAGCCAGGTCAAGATCACCGGCGAGCCCTCAGCTGTCGAGAAAGCCAAGGAGCACATCCTGGAGCTCGTCAAGGGCCAGGAAGGCGAGACCGTCGAGGTCCCCCGTCACCTGCACCACATCATCTCCGACAACGGCCAGTACTTCCGCCGCCTCCGCAACAACCAGAAGATCACCGTCGACCACGGCAACCAGCAGCCCCCGCCCAAGCCCTCGCAGCCCGAAGCCGGCAAGAGCCGCAAGGGCGCCAACGGCGCCCTCCCCCTCATCACCGACGACGCCACCTCCGGCGCCGACGAGCACTCCTGGGAGATTGTCGACAACAACGCCGTCCCAGAGGGCACCGACACCTCGGCCACGATCCCGTGGATCCTGCGCGGCCCCGCGGACGCGCTCCCCAAGGCGCGCGCGCAGCTCGAAGACGCCATCAAGGCGGCCGCCAAGCCCTCCGCCACGGGCTACCTCATCCTGCCCGACCCGCGCAGCTACCGCCTGGTCGTGGGCAGCGGCGGCAGCACCATCAACAGCCTGCGCAAGGAAACCGGGACGCGCATCCAGGTCCCCCGCGACCAGGCCAAGGACGAGGCGATTGAGATTGTGGGCTCGCGCGAGGGGTGCGAGAAGGCGCGGCAGCTGATTTTGGATATCATCTCCAAGGGCGCGAACGGGCGTAGGCGCGAGGAGTAGGCTGTAGCCGCGATACAACTGATGGCTGAGGTCCATAGGTGAAAAGTGAGGATACGGAGGAGGAACGGGATATATATCATGACTTGACGCGACGGGTCTGTTTTCTTAGCATGGGCGGCGTGGATCTGCCTCGAGACGGGGGGCGGTGTGAGCAAAAATGTGTTTTACGACGAATCAAAAGTCTGCCTGTCTCGTACCATGTGTGTGTATATTGCTATTACATCTGGGTGTGCGCCTTGTGTCGCTGCTCTCACATGCCCATGCTCATGTGGAAACCCCACCTCCTAACCTCACTCACTCACACCGCACCCGCGCTCTTCAGCCACCACTCTCGGATCATCTCGCTATATACACTCCCCTCACCGCACCTCGCATCGCTTCTCTTCTCTACCGATAAAACCCCTCCTCGCCCCCAGCCCCCGGGGCCGCAGCCCCTCCGCCCTGCCCGCCCGGCCGATACGGCAAATACCCCTGCGGCTGGCTCTGGCCCTGCTGGGGCGCAGGACTACTCGCAGCGCCGGGCGGCGCGGGCGGCGCGTAGGCGGGCTGGCTCGGCTGCTGCTGGCCCTGCTGTTGCTGCGGGGGGTACCCGAAGGGCTGCGGCGGCGCGTAGGGGTCCTGGTGTGTGTCGTGGTGGTCGTAGGACTGTGGGGGCGCCGAGGGCTGGGGCTGGGGCGGGTAGCCGGGGGGCTGTGTCTGCTGTTGGGGCGGCGGTTGCTGCTGCGGCGGCGGCTGGGATGCTTGTTGCTGCTGTGGCGGGTATGCGTACTCCTGCGCTGCGGGGGGAGCGCCGGCCGGCGCGCCGTGGAACGAGTGGCGCGCGTCGACGGGCGAGTCGTAGTGGCCTGTGGCGAGTTCTTGGGGCGCGTAGCTCTGGGGGCGGCCGACGGGGACGCGGGCCAGGGCGGGATCGGTGTATGCGTTTGATGGGGGCGCGGCTTGAGGGGCGGGGGTTTGTTGTTGGCGCTGGTCAGGTGGGACCATGAAGAAGGCGGGGGTTGAGGAGGGGGGGTATGGCGGGGCGTTGGAGCCGGTGGGCGGGTATTGCGGGTGTGCTTGGGACGGAGGGGCACCGGCGCCATAGAAGCGGGTCGGGTCCTGCTGCGGTGTGGCGGAGGCGGGGGGGTAGCCGCTGTACTGCGATGGAGGGGGCGCGTTGTATGCGCCGTATGCGGGGCGGCTGCCGTATGCTGGCTGTGCTGCTTGGGTCATGGAGGTCTCGAGGAGAGACTCGTAGTCGCGGCGGCCCTTGATGAACTTTTCGTTCAGCTGTGTGAAGTCGTCTGGAGCTTGTCAGCGATTGTCAACGCCTTTGTGTCAGCATACATACCTTTCTTTTGCGAGTACTTGCCGATGAGCTCGATCAGCTTTGGCCTTATGGCCAGTGTGGAGTGGTAGAGCTCGGTAATCTCATCGTTGTCGCGAACATCGCCTCCGCCTTGTGAGCTTGTGCTGAGCAGCGCAAGCAGCTTCTCCACGTTTCGAATCTGGGCAAATACCTCGGCCTCCATCTGTGCCTCCTTCTCCAGCTCTTCGCGTGTGGGATCCTGCAGCTTCTCGACGTAGTTGAGCGGAAAGATGCCAGTCTGGCCTCGTAACGAGCCTTTCCACCAGTCCTTGAACACCGACTCGAGCACAGCAATAATGTCACCCTTCTTGAACTGCAGTTCGCCGGGCTCAGATGGCTGGAAATCATACAATGCGCGTACTCGCGAAACCGTTGCGGCAGTCGTTCCTTGTGGTGCTGGTGCTGGGGTTGGCGCAGGCTGCGAGCTCGAGCTGGCGCCTGCACTCGTGTCCTGGGGAGCATTCGACTTTGCGGCTGCAGGGGCAGCGCCCTTGGACTCCCGTATCGACATGGCCAGCGCCATCTGTAGCTCCTCCTCCTCCTTTTGGCGTTCGGTGTCGGAGATTTGTGTCTTCTGCGGTTTCGACGGGGCGCGAAGGCCGGGGTCTGTCACTTGTCAGTCGGGTCACGCACGACTCACAGGAGACGTACTCTGTGACTTCAGCTTGTTGTAGGCGCCCTCCATGATCCCAAGATCTGGGTCACGGGAGAACATCTCAGACCACTCGCCCATGCGCTCGAGGATCTTGGCTTTCACTTGCTGGTGCGTGTTCCTGTCGTTGGCCAACCGTAGCAGCGCGTCGGTAAAGCTTCGCGACGCCAGCTCCTTGTGCATCTTTATGCCGCAGTTCTGGCTGACGGCGTTGGCGAGCTCGAGGGTGTATAGCTGTACATTCGCATTGCGATGCGCCAGCCGCTTGATCATGGCCGCGACAGCCTGCTGTGCGCCGGTGTCTGCCGAGCCGACTTTGTCGCATACATCCTAGGAGACGGTATCAGTATGTGTGTCGTTATGTGGTGCGCTTCAGTGATCGCGACGCTGCACGCCGAGGCCGATGCCAGTAGCCAGCAGCGCCACGGTACATTCCAACGGGAGCTGCCATACCAGTATATATTCCCAGTTCTCACTCGTCAGATTCTCGTCGGTGGCCTTGACGACAACATCGTCGAAGATGTTCGACTGCGCGCGAAACATGATGCCTGTGCTGCCTGATGTGTGGTCGGAACACAGTCACCGCAGCTTAGTTAGTTACTCGATGCAGCCGTGGTAGTGCGAGGTGACAGCAAGGTAAGTGCTATCTGTGTGCGGTACGGCGTTCGAGCGGCGTTCGAGGTCTCTTGAGTGAGGGCGAGATCGCAGAGGTGTCGTATGTGGGAGGCTTGGGGAGCTCCTGTCCCGGTCTAGCGGGGATGAGATGACGACGGCGTGGCGGCAGCACGCGAACCTCTGCTGCGCCACAACCGCGAGGCTGCTCCAGCGTTGGGCTGTGACCGAGCACTGCCTTGTTCTTTCAAGGCCCGTATCCACAACTGGTTGGGCTCCTGTTGGCTGCACCTTGTGCTTCCTCCCGTGAGCACGAGACATTTCAAGACAAGACACATGGCTTTTTTTTGTCTATCTTAAATTCGACTGCTCTGTCGACCATGTAGCCAAGCCTGGTGACCATGACGCCCGCCTAGGTAGTATAGACACTATAGATTGAAGAGTGGTGTATAAAGCACAAACATTTCGGAATATGATGAATCGTGAAAACGTGCTGCATCACAGCACGCTCGCTCTCCGCGACGCCAAAACCCTGCCAAAGCCAAAAAGCCAAAAAGGTGGTCGGCGCACACTGAGCTGCTTGGACCGTCGGCCGCGCGCGTACAAGTAATGCACTTGCAATGTGCTCCTTCAATCGCTGGCCAATGCTGTCTAGAGATGAACATGGAAGTTACGAGCGCCTCCGGACTCGTCGATACGTGCTGTGCAGTACGCTAAATGTTTTGTCGCTTGAACGCGTGAACCTAAATCGAAAAGCTTGCCTGTCAACGCACATTGGTCCTGCATAACCAACGCAAAGTCTCGACGGGCGGCCAGAACAGCGCTACCGTCGTGTCAAAACGCCTCCGTTTGCCGTACCACTTGGCATACGATTTCGTCGTGTTCACGAAATCGACGGTCTTGGTGTGCATCGTAACTTTCCCTAGGTTCCTGGATGAGACACCCAGACCTGGAAAGGAACAGATCACATGCCGCCCTTCTTCTTCCTCTCGTCGGCTCGTGCTTTCCGTGCGGCCAAGACCAGCGGTGAGAGGGTGTTGAGCGGTTCTGATGTCTGAATGAAGGGGTGCTGGACGCGTTAGTTGGATGCTACATGACAGAGTTGGCGGTACGTACTACAAGCAGATCGTGGGCACTCGCACGCTTGTCGGGGTCAACCTTCAGTGAAAACCCGAGGAAGTCCCGGAAGACGGGAGACAGCGCATGCTCTTCCTTGATTTGAGGCGTGCCATTAGTAGCGATGAGCCACAACGCACGCAGAGGGCTCTCGTTGAGGTACGGTGGCTCTCCCTCGATCATCTCAATAGCCATGATGCCCAAAGACCAGATGTCGACCTTTCGGCCGTATTCCTTGCGAGTGACGACCTCCGGTGCCATCCAGTAGGGTGTTCCGACCATGGTCGTGCGCTTGTTGTGGTGCTCGTTGATCTGCGCGCAGAAACCAAAATCGGCTACGAGCTGTTAGTGCTGTCATCAGGCATTTACTGCATCACGTACTCAGCTTGATGTTGCCTTCCAAAGACAAGAGAATGTTGTCAGACTTGATGTCTCGGTGGATGACACCCTTGGAGTGTAGGTGCTGCAGGCCGTGGAGAACTTCTCTGCACACAGCCGCAATCTGCCCTTCTGACATGATGTTAAAGGTCACTACGTCGGTCAAGCTGCCACCCTCCATGTACTCCATGACGACCCATAGATCACCTCGCACCAGGAAGCTGTCCATGAAGTTGACAATGTTCTTGTGCTTGCTGTCCTTCATGACCAGGATCTCGTTGATGATCAGGTCCTTCTTGGGCTGCTGTTCCAGGTTCATCTGCTTGATGGCCACGCATTTGTTGGTGGCGTTCTCGTAAGCCGAGTACACGCCACCGGAGGCACCTTGGCCAATCTTGTTCAGCTGGCGGTACATGGTGGTAGGATCGGCCTTGGTGCAGATGGCGTTGAGCTTGGTTATGATGTCAGGGCCCTGGCTCTGCCTGGGTCGCTGCCGTGGTCGAGGCGCCGGGCCCACCCGTGGCTGCTGTGGCTGCTGTGGCTGCTGCGCCTGCTGCGAGGGGAGAGGGATGTTCTGCGGGTCCATCTGCTGGGCGAGCTGCTGCTGGGGCGAGGGCTGGACCTGTGCGGGAGGGCCGTGGTGGAAGGGCTGCGACTGCGGCACCTTTTGGCTGACGCTGCGGCCGAGGTGGGGCGGTTGCTGCTGCGACTGCGGCTGCTTGTGGCTGCTCATGGAGTGCTGGACGGCCGCCATGGCTTGGGCCTGCTGCTGCTGGTACTGCTGAGCTGGCGAAATGGCCGTCTGGCTGTTGCTGGGGGACTCGAATCGCGGAGGGGAGCCGCCTGTGGTGTTTGCGCGGCTGCGCGGTGCGGATGCGGTACCGTAGCCGCTGTCGGTGACCTGCGGCGAGGCGTAGACGACGGGCGGCATGTCGCCGTCCTGGCGGCGCTGGGAGACGGGGGCGGCAGGGGCAGCGCGCGAGGGCACCAGGTTCGCGCCCTGGGAGGAGCCTGGCGGGCGCGGGGCCGGGCGGTGGGGGGCGATGGAGGCGCCGTTGGGCTGGGGCGTGTGCGGCATGGGCGAGGTCTGGCTGCGGGGCAGCGGCACCGGGGGCGGGGCGCGGGGGTTCTCGAAGCTGTCGTGCTCGTTGCGCGGGAAGCGGGGGCTCTGCGGCGGGCTCTGCGGCGGGGCGCCGTAGGCGTAGGCGGCCGACTGGTGGTGGGGGTGGGCGGCGCCCATCTTCTCCCACACCTCGTCGTCGCCGTTGCGCTCGGCGTTGTTCTTGTAGAAGTTGACGACGTCCATGGCGGCCTGCGGGTGCTGCTTCTGCTCCTGCTCGGTGATGCCGTTCTGCTGCAGCATGCGCTGCCATTCCTTGGGCAGCCCCTGCGCGCGTTAGCTGGCGGGCGTGTGCGGCGGGCGCAGACGTACCGTGAACTCGCCCGTCTCGTTGTCGATGCTGACGTGGGTCACGTGCATGGGGTTGGTCGGGGTGGAGATGGTGGGCCGGCGCGGCGAGCCCAGCATGTTGCTGACGAAGGTGCTGAAGGTGCTCTTCTTCTTGCTGTCGGGCTTGCGGGCCTTGGCGTCGCCGTCGGCGCTGTAGCGGTTGCGCGGGCTGCGCGTGCCCGGCGGGGCGTCCATGTTGCGGGCGAGCTGCTGGAACGACGTCGACTGGCGCAGGCGCGGGCTCTTCTTGAAGCGCGGCGGGTTGCCGTCGCTCGTCTGCGAGTGGGCGGGGCCCGGCGGGCGCAGCTGGCGGGGCGCGTGCGAGGGGGCGCCGGCGACGATGCTGGTGAACGAGTCGCCGACGAGCTCGTGGCTGGACGGCAGGCGGGTGGCGGGGTGGTCGTGGAAGCCGTAGGCGCCGTTGGCGTCGACGGTGCGCGTCTCGGTCACGGGCGTGAGCAGCGACGGCGAGCGCCTGAGCGACGGATCGGCGGGCGAGGCGCCAAGGCCGCCCGAGGGGAACGCGGAGCTGCCAGAGCGCTCGAAGTAGCTGGCGGCCGACGGGGCGCGCTTGAGCTGGCCGGCGGTGCTGTACTTGTTATTGTAGCTGACAGGCGGCGGCGCGCGCGTCTTCTTGGACAGCCGCCGGTGGGCCGCCTTGCTGTCGCGCTCGTCCATGGCGGGCGGAGCCGGGTGCCAGCGTTGCACAAGCGGCAGTCAGCGCGAGTGCAGCCAGCGGGCAGCGGGCAGCGGGCAGCGGGCAGCGGGCGCGGGGCAGGCGAATGGGGGGCAGGGCGAGGGCAGGGCGGGAGGGCGATATGCGATGGCTCGAGGGGAGCACTCGAGGGCGAGGGCCGCAGAAAACATGTGCTGCACAGACAGCGCCGCCCTGCCTGCCCTGGTGCATCCTGGCTGCTAGCCCTCGCGCCGAACGGGGCTGCTACCGGAGTGCGCTCGAGTGTGGCCGCGCTCATCTCCACACGCGCTGGGCTGCCGCGCTCATTTCACGCCCACCCACAGCAACGGCGGCCAGCATGCGAGGCCGCCATGCGAGGCCGGCATGCGAGGGAGCCGCCGCGTAGTCGAGTGCGTACACCGTACAGCGCAGCCAGGCCGCCCGGACAGTGCTGCCCTCCGACTCGTGTTTTGAGGGTTGATGACCTGCCTGTCCGTCTGCCGTCTGCATATCGGACCATATCCACTGCCTGCATCCACTGACTACCTCCACTGCCTGCATTGACTGCCTGCATTGACTGCCTGCATTGACTGCCTGCATTGACTGCCTGCATTAATTGCCTGCTCCCACTGCCTACTCCCAAGCCTACTCCCAGGCCTGCTCCCACACCCACGCCTACCGCCCCCGTCCATCGCCCCCGTCCACCGCCCCGTCCACCGTCGTCATCGCCCCCGAAACACGCTTCCACCAGAGCGGTCTGCGCTGGCCCTGGCCCGGCTGCTGGCGCTTCCCCACCTGCGACTCACCAGTGCCACGGCCGGCGCCACACCGACACTGCAGACACTCAACGTCGCTCCCGTCTCGCCTTGCGTCGCACTAGCACTGCCGGCGATCTGTCAGATCCCACGCGTCCAGCCATCGAGACATGCCATCGAGTCGAGTGTCTTCACGCGTCTCCACCGCCAGCCCAAACACGTGCCCCGTCACTTGCAAGTCAAACACGCTCGCCGCCGCAACGACAGCCCTTGTCTCACCTCGCCAACCGCAGTCGCACATGGCCACCTCACGTCGCCCTACGTCTCCTGCCGCAAGGCACAGCGTCAAAAGAAACGCGTCCTCGGCATTCTGAGCCCATGAAACGCGCCATGCAGTCACTCACACTCGCCAGCGCAGCAGCAGGTCGCACACGCTCCTCCTCTGCACGCTGTCAAACCATATGCTCAAGACATCAGGTCACCTGCCAGGCACCGCGCCCAAATTCTGCGCCCGCAACCTGCAAGACACTGCACCAGCAACCCTATCGGCGACAGCACCGTTGTACATACAGACGCACTGGCGCCCGCTCACCTGAACTTTAACCTCAGCGTCAACCTTCCGCCGCGGCCACGGCCCCCGAGCCGCCGCGACCTGCACCAAACGCCCAGCGAGCGTCATGCCGCCGCACCGGAACCGCTGATCAGCACCGCACGCCGCGCGAGTGGAGCCCGCACCGCGCCGATCGCAGGGCCTCTCTCGTTCTGGACAGCCCGCTCGTGTGATTCTGAGACGACTAACCTACCAGTTCATTTCGGAGCGTGCCGATTCAGGCCACGGGCGCACGTCGACGAGCGGCCCGCCTGCGAACGCCGACGCAGGTACGCACCGGGCTTGCAAACCTCCAGCCTGCGCTGCGTGGGTAGTGTGGTCGAACGCTGCTCCCAACAGTGCGACGACAGACGTTGTTGAGCGTGCTGACTGCTCGTGTGGTGCGCCGCGCCGTCGTCATAAGCGGGCCGCTAGTCGCTACGCGAGGCGCGCATCCCAACAAGTCCTCCGTGAACAAGCACGACAGGACAGGACAGGCGCAACGGGCGAAAAACCGCGACGCAAAAACCGTTAAACCTAGATCTAGCTTTCCGCGATACCGTGTGTAAACAGTAAACAGTAATCGCCCCAGCTACCCGCGCCCAAACCGTAAGTCGCACACACATGCAGTGTTCGTGATGACCTCACCTCACCTCGCGCCCGCATCACCGCTGAGTCCGCAAGGCCTCCCACACCACCGCTCTCCCACCACCGCCCTCTCCGTGCCCCGCCCACTGCCACCCAGCCCACCACGCGACTCACCGCTCCCCTATAAAATGCCACATCTCTACTAAACAGACGCGTCGACCCAGCCACGCAAAGCACCAACAGCACACCCCGCCTGCACGCCCAGTCACCAGGCGCGCCAGCAGGAGAGCTGAGGCACTTCACTACTGCCTGAACACTGGGTGTGATGGCACACCGCTCACCTAGTGTTCAGAGTGGTAAAGTGCGTGCGTCTTGTGCTGGCGTGCCTGGTACCTGGGCGTGCTTGTGAGGTGGGCTGGGTGCGTGGCGTGGCTGAGGGACCGGGGAGGGTGTTGTGGTTGCCGTGCGTATGGGGTATGCGTCGGCTCCGCTCCGCTCCACGGTTGGGTGGCAGGAAGGGTGCTAGATACAGTGCTTGGGGCTTGCGCTGCGGCGAGACGGGGGGGGGCGAGAGGAGGGCGCTGGCAGACGGGTAGGCGAGACGAGCACAGGAAGGCACTGTCAGTGAGTATATCAACCGCGCCATCAAACACGCACGACAAGCTGGTACAAACAATTTCGAAATGGAACCCGTCTGAGTGAAAATAGCGGGGACAGAACTAACAACCGATACGAAACCCCGAAACAAAATGCCCAAATGCCCCCTATGGCGCTTTTGTATAATACAGAAACCAAACGAAAGAGATGCGAAGACTACTGCGATTATGTATGTGACCCTCTTACACAGCCCTCATCTTGCCCTTGCCCTCGCCCTTGCCCTCGCCGGCGGGGCGCTCCTCGTCGTCCGTCGAGGCCATGCGACGCACGATGCCGCTCTTGATCTTGCCGAGAAGGGACGGCCCGTCGGGTCTGGTGTTCTCGCTGTTGCTCGCGCTCGCGGGGACCGCCCCGCTAGACGCTGTGGAATGCACATCAATACAACGTCAGAAGAAGAACGCGGTTTACCGGTTGCCGAGCAGGGGCTGCGACTCGGCTGTGTTTCCACCCTTATTCTTCTTCTTACCTCGCTTCTTGCGCTTCTTTTTCCCGTCAGCCTTGCTGGCGTGCGTCGACTCGTCTTCCGATTGCTGTCTCGAGTCTTGCGCACCGTCAGCTTGTCTGCTTGCGAGCTTGTCTTCAGAGTCACTAGAACTTGTGGTTTCCAGGACAATCTTCTTCACGCCGTTGACGTCGATGATGTTCTCCGATATGCTGCCGCTGCGGGCGGTGTGGCGTTTCTTGGGTGGGCTGCGAGAGCGAGACTTCTCAGAACGCAGAGATCCGATCGTGCTGTGCGAGTTGCGACGCCCCTTTGATTGCCCGCCGTTCTGGCCGTCAATGTTCTCCGACACAATGTCGGCATATGTCGGTTGGGCACCTGGAGAGATGGCATCGTCACCCAAGTTCTTAGCACCGGTTCGGCCAGACTTCCAAGACATGCGGTCGCCACTAGGAGCGGCCATTGTACCATATCCAACGGCCAGACTGTGCACGCCGTCGCTGGCCTCGCCAGCGGCAGATGAGAGGAGACCTTCGCCAATGCCTCCCTCGGGAGCATGCGATGCTTGGGCAAGAACACCTTGTGATGCTGGCCGAGAATGCTCAGGGATCGTAGTGGGAATTTCGGGTTGCGGGAAGGCTGTGTTGCCAGGCTTGATCTTCACGGTGTTGATGCGTGTGGACTTGGGTCGGTTGGCGGCATTCGATGGTCCGAGATGCTTCAGGTGCTTCATGACTTCGGGGTCGTCAGCGCGAAGAGGATCCGCAGTCTTGTTGCCAGTGCTGCGGCGGCGAAGAGTAAACATGGCCGGCCGAAGGACCTCACTTTGCTCGGGCATGGACATCTTGCGCGGACCACCGTTCTGCTCAGTATCGGTCTCGTCGTCCACGGCTGGCGCCTCAGATGGTTTGCGAGTAGCGTCCACAACCACAGCGCCTTTCGGTACTCGGCTTCGCGGGGCAGGCGCCATGCGGCGGATAGCTTTGTGAACATCAATAAATACATCAGACTCGTCAATAATTTCCCTGCAATTGTTAGCGGAGAAGCTGGATTGAATGCAGCGAGGTGACTTACTCTCCAATGAGCTCCTCGATGACGTCCTCCAGCGTAACGACACCGACAGCGCCGTGCGAGTCGCCGGGGAAGTCTGAAACAAGCACCATGTGGGACTTGCCCTCCTGGAAGAAGTTGATGATGTCTAGACAGCTAGTCTCGGGTCGGGTCTCGGGCAGAGTAGCCAGGGCAAAGTCGCGGACGCGGAGGGCGTCTTCAGGATCGTAAGTGATGAGCATCTTGACGAGCAACATGCCAACAAAGTCGTTCTTGTTCTCCGGAGTGTGGATAGGAATGCGAGAGTAGCCGGCGGAGAGAATGTTCTCCATCATCTTTTCGTCGAGTACGGTGTCGGAGGGCATGGTGAAGACGTCCTTCATGGGCGTCATGATACCACCGACAGCCTTGGCCTTGAGATCGAGGACGGCCGAGATGATGGTGACTTCGTCCTCGTTGAGGCGCTCTTCGGCGTGGCCGAGCGACTTGTGCAGCGTGACCAGACTCTTTAGGCCGGCCTTCTTGTAGGTGGTGCCGTGATCCTCGCCGAGGAGATAGTCGAGTAGCTTCGCCGTGGGCCAGGCAATGGGCGACATGATCCACATGAGGCCGAGCACGATAGGCGCACACCAGGCGCCAATGGGCAGTCCATAGCGGACGCAGATAGACTGAGGCACGACTTCGCCGAAGATAACTAAATGGTCAGCGACGCGCGGTGCAGGTGGACGGAGAAGCGGTACCAATGAGGACGGTGGAGCTGAGCACGGCGGGCCAGCCTCCACCCAGCGAGCGGTCGAGTACGATGGGCAGGGTCTCGTTGGTGATGACGTTACTGAGCAGCAGCGTGACAAGAACCCAGTGCTTGCCGTACTTGAGCAGGCGCAGCACCTTGTCCGACGACCTGCGCTCGTGCGGCTCGCCCGAGGTGGCAAGTACTTGAAGGTAGATCTCATCCTGGCCCATCAACCTGCGGCTGTCAGCAGTCGCGCAATGGCGGGAGGGTCGCGTGGACGTACGCAATAGTGAGGCCGGCGAAGACGCCGCCAGCGAGTACTAGCCCGACAGCGATGCTCAGGTACAGCCAGAGGCTCGCATCGGCAGGCGACTTGGGCAGTTCCTCGTCGGCCAGTACGCTGACGACGCCGCCGAGCGGAAGGGCCTTGACCAATGGTGCAAAGGCGTGGAAGATACAGACAACGAGCATGTGGACGCGCCCGGCGCGAGGGCCAGCGACGCCGCCCATGGCGCTGGCGCGGGGAGCGCGGATGGCGGAGGCCATGACAGATGCAGCACCCGGTGCAGAAGGGTCGGGGGCAGAGAGCGTCTCGCGCGAGTGAGCGAGATGCAGAGGAGTCGCAATGGCTCTGGTGTTGGCAGCGCGCAAAATGCGGCTGTAGCGGCGTCTTCTGTCCCGTGCGGCCCGTCTGCAAACGCAAACACCTGGGCAATCTCTCAACGCAGCTTGTGCCGCGTCGCGCAGAGCACGCCATGATATTGCCTCGCTGCAGTGCGCAAGTCCACCTGCACGCTTTCTACAACCCAGACAGCCAAATGCGCCTCGTCAGCCAGTCCTCTGCTGCTGCATCAGAAAGATTTTGGTGGCCCCGCCGTTCGAACGCCTCTAGCGCCCAGAACGTCATCGAGCGCTCACGTTCTTGACGTGAAGCTGCTGAATCAGGCATTATGTCAGCAACGCTTGGTTGCTCCTGCTCCAGCGGGTGAAATCCGGGGTAGCGGGCGCTGATTGGCAGCCGTTCGGAAACCATCATAAGCCGACATGAAGCGGGCAGCGTGAGCCGAACGGCCGCACCCACTCCTTCCATGGGGTGCACGAATTGCTCTGTCCTCTCATGTAGAGCATATTTCCAGTTCGCTCCTCTCGCTCCTCTCTAATCACACCAGAACCATGGCTGCCAAAACACCATCAATGCGCGTCTTGTCGCGCTACCTGCTCAGGCCGCAAGCACCACTTCACCCAGCGTGTCGTTCCAGGCCCCAGAGCCGACAGTACTCTGCTGCCGCTGCCGGTGCAAGACTGAATGTGCCCCTCGAGTACGACTCGACCCCTCTGCTCCATCACACTTCCAAGGCCGCCCTCGCGAATCCTGAACTGCCAGAGCACATACGGAAGGGACAGACAAAGCGCATAAACCTCTACACCGCCGTGAACGAGGCACTGCGCCATGCGCTGCAGACAGACGAAAGAGTTCTTGTTTTTGGCGAGGACATCCAGTTCGGAGGCGTCTTTCGCTGCACAATGAATCTTGCCGCCGACTTTGGCACAGACCGAGTGTTCAACACACCATTGAGCGAGCAGGGACTTGTCGGATTCGCGATAGGAGCAGCAGCTGAAGGCCTGAGGCCCGTCGCTGAAGTCCAATTTGCCGACTATGTCTTTCCAGCGTTTGATCAGATCCACAACGAAGCAGCAAAGTACAGATACCGCTCAGGAAGCACAGGGGTAAACTGCGGTGGGCTCACAATACGCATGCCCAGTGGCAGTGTGGGCCACGGTGCTTTGTACGTCAGTTCCTGAGAAGAGTTACCTCATACTCATTTCGAGCAGGTATCACACACAGTCTCCCGAGGCTCTTTTCACTCACACCCCAGGACTTCGCGTCGTCATACCTCGGTCTCCTGTTCAAGCAAAGGGTCTTCTCCTTGCCTCCATTAAGACTGCCGATCCTGTTATCTTCATGGAGCCTAAGATCCTCTACCGCGCCGCCGTCGAGCAGGTCCCTGTCGATGCGTACGAGTTGCCTCTTGACAAGGCCGAAGTCCTCAAGTCTGGGAAAGATGTCACCATCATTTCCTACGGTACACCACTTTATACATGCTCAGCCGCCATAGCCGCCGCGGAGAAGGACTTTGGCTGCAGCGTGGAATTGATTGATTTGAGGACCATCTATCCATGGGACCGAGAGACAGTCTTGAACAGCGTGAAGAAGACTGGCAGAGCAATCGTTGTGCATGAAAGCATGATGAATGCTGGAGTTGGCGCAGAAGTGGTGGCTACCATCCAAGAACAAGCATTTTTGCGGTTGGAGGCACCGGTCAAGCGTGTAGCTGGCTGGGCGACACATACGGGGCTGGTGTTTGAAAAAATTATCATCCCTGATGTTACAAGTAAGTCAAGATCCTTCTGTTCGAAGTTCGAGCATGTACTGACGTTAGTGTAGGAGTATACGATGCAATCAAGAAGACAATAGACTACTAGATACCACCATCTTGCACGTAGATGTAGAGGCTCAGCTCCATCTGGCCAAGATTGTAAATAAGAACAAAAACACTCTGCCACCCTCACTGTGTGCATTTGAAGCGCGAAAGTAAATCTAACGTTCCTTACGGTGATGCGCGGAACTTGAGACGCCTGACGTCACAGATCGTCAACTACAAGCATTGGAGATCTTGTGCAACACAATTCCTCATTACCGGACTACAGCCATGAGGTGTAGACCGAGTCTCACCAAGATTTCCTCTTTTCTTCAATCCGAATAACAAGATGGCGTTTCTCGAAGACAATTTCATGACAAGATACACCACACCACCGAACAACTACATTGGCTCAACTTTATTCCTCTCCTATATTGTGACCGCATTGTATCTCACAACAACAATCAGCTACTCGCTCTATACACAATACACAAATGTGTTCCAATCCCGTTCCTCCTCGCCGCCGAGCAACTCCAAGCAGAACGCCGCTGAGACAGTAAGAAATGCGCGTGCCCGCCACATCAAGATCTACACGACCCTGGCACTCATCAGCTTCACCAGCATCTCGTGGCACATGCTCAGCTTCCTCATCACCTCATTCCTAGACTGGAACAATCACCCCACTCGCAGTATATCCAACGCACTTAGCGACCACGCCCCCCAAAAGCTGAAGACCTGGATGCTCGAGACAAGCCTCTTCAATTCCTTCGCCGTCCAGCTCGTCGCCGATGGCGAAAGCGCCGTATGGACCCAGCTCGCGCTCCTTGCAACCTGGGCGTGGAACCTTTGGCTAGCCCACAAAGGTGCGTCCCGTCGCATCCACTCTCTCGCATGACTAACCCCTACAAGCCCGCCAGTACAACTTCACTCTCACACAAATGCTCCCGTTTATCGTCCTAGGCCAGACACTGCCTATAAGCTTCACAGCCGCGCTGTTCATAATTCACCTGCACCTCTCCGCGCCCGACGTCGTCGCACACCCGAAGCACCAACAGCCCGAGCAGCAACCCGACCGCCCAATCGCGTCCTCCCTCCTCCCAACCATCCTACTCAACGCACTCCTCCTCGCGCAGCCGTCACTCCGCTCGCATCCCAACTTCTCCTACCTTGTGCTTGCCGAACGCGTTCTGCTCACGCTGCCGCACACCGGGTTGTTAAGGGTGGGCGGTGCGGAGGCGAAGAAGAGCGCGGCGGTTTCGGGCGGGTTTGTGGTCGCGCATTGGGCGGGGTTGAGGAAGGGTGTGAGTGTTTGGGGGGTGGGAAGGGCGTTGGTGGGAGGGGGAGGGGCTGTGAAGGCGTTAGGGTGGGATGCTGTTATGGGGGTGGTTGTATGGGGGGTTTTGAGCTGGGGTGGTGGTGTTTGAGTGGTGGGTGTGCTGTAGAGGTTGGATGGAATTGGATTGAGAATTCGAGTTCTTCTGGGGTTGCGTTGGCTCGTGTGCATGTGCTGAAGTCGCATACAGCAAGACGAGGGGGAAGTGTTACCATCGATACAGTGGAAACAGCCAGCCCGTGGATATTAGATCCTAGCAGACTCTCGTTTCGATTGTGTACCAACAATTGTGCTTCTTGGTGAAGTGTTAGGTGGCGTACCTGTTCCCCTTTCAGACACTTCGATTTGGATGTTTGTGCTGATGAATGGAACTGCCAGATTACCTTACATGAAGTCGATGAATGGAATACACATAACCAAGAAAATAAGATGAAACTTCAGATCTGAATTGCTGATCGATCTTTGAAATCCTGGGCATATCTCGTTGGTTGTTGGAGGTAGTTTCACCTAACGTGAATTCAACCTAAGCCTCAGCAGCTATTCTAAAAGTTAGTTCAGTAGCCAAAACAGGCAAAATCTGCTTCTCTACCCCAGATCTCGGTTCGATCCGGTGGAGATGTCGCGAGCGATCCGCGTTCCACACCAACCACATCGAGTCTAAGTAAGGGAAGGTACACACGTCATTGACTCGAAACGTCACGAAGCTGTCACCAAAAGTACGCATAGCTCCCTACCGTTTAGGGAAAAAGCTCAAAGATCCTCCCTCCTCCATCGTCGTACAAGTCCCATCAACACCCAACAACCACCAAGTCTTCAAACACCTCCACCACCCACAATGGCATCCCGAGCGCTCACACCTGTGCTACGCAGCGCTCTCCGCGTCTCAACCCGCGCCGCCCCCCGCCGCTTCCTAAACACCGAAACCGCGCCCAGCCTATACACGGCGCGCGCAAAAGTCGTTGGCGCACGCGTCGGGTCAGCCAAGTCACCTCTAGACCCAGAACACAGCTGACCACTCCCCCAGCCACGTCGACGGCGAGAACCTCAAAGTAGACCTCACCATGGCCAAAGCCCTGGGCGGCAAAGGCGACGCCGGCAAGACCAACCCGGAGGAGCTCTTCGCTGCGGGCTACGGTACGCCCCCTCCCCCCTTACCCACACACCACTTCTCACAGCACCAGGTGCGTGTTTCCAGTCCGCGATGAACGCCGTGGCGCCCAGCGTCAATGTGAAGATGCCGACGACGCCCGAGGATTCCGTGGTTGAGACCAAGGTGCATTTGGTGGGCAGCATGAAGGATCTTGACATGGGGCTGCGCGTGGAGATGCACGTCAAGGTCAAGGGGCTGTCGAAGGAGGACTTGGAGAAGGTGGTGTATAAGGCTAGGCAGGTTTGCCCGTACTCGCGGGCGACGAAGGATAATGTGTATACGACGGTGACTTGTGAGACTATGTAAAAAGAGACGAATATGAAATCTGTACATTAGAGCGCGGTGGGTTTGCTGTCAGCGTGGTTTGGGTGACTTGAGTTTTCGGTCGTTTGTTGATGGTGTTGTGGATTGTATCACTACACAAAATACTCATGACTAAGTTTTAACACTACAGCAAAAAGATGTCACCGAAGCCTAGATAAGTAGCTGTGGTTTTGCATGAAGTGACTGATGTAGAGGCATTATAAAGAACGTGTGCTGTCCAGCTGAAAAGCAGCACTCTTTTCATCCGAGTCTGGCTCAATGTACAGAAGGGGTCGACGTCGGGCTAATTCATGTCTTCGGCGCGGCATGCATTCAGTAAGTCAGAGGCTCTAGGAGAACAGTGTAGCTGTTCTTGATTGGCCAAACCCCCACTGAATACCCGTAAGCTAACATTCGGTCGATTTGCTCTTCTGTGATTGTCAAGATGTTCGACTAATTGATTCTAAGGGTCTTTATGCACCAGTACGTTGACTTAACACCATACGATGATACCGATCTGCAATCTCAAGCTTTTCTAGGCAATTAATCACAGCTTCTGCATTGTCCCATTGGATGAACATACTTAGCTTCCCAGCTTGATGATATAGCACTCATCAAAGACCAGTGGAGAATGGTTGGCAGAACTCTTTGATAGATGGCTCAATGGCCTGAAGATGTTTACAAATATACTTTCCACTATTCACACTGAGCATTTGTGAGAAAACAACTAGAACCAGCCCATACCCTCCTTCCTGCGCACCGCAATATGCATGAAGATATACACACACATACCAAACCCAAGCATACCCGAAATAACACCAAAGCCCATGAGGTACTTTGGTTTATCAGCCGCAGGGAACAGATAAGCCCCGTAAATCTGAGCCAGATTGCCCATGGCATTAACGAGGGCCAAAGCGATAGCTCGAACTTCCGGCTCCATGTCGCCGAACGTGGAACTGGCGAAACTCAATGCGAGCGCGTTTCCAGACCACAGGCCAGCAGCCATGAGTACCAGCAGCGCATAGCGCGCAGTGAAGTCGTAAATGGTACACACGCAGATCGCGGTTACGAGCGCGAAAGCAAGCCAGGAGGCAATTAGTACACCGCGGTGGTTGGGCACGCGGTCCGCAAAGTACGTTGTGACGGCTGTGCAGAAGAATGCAACGGCGTAGATCGGCGCGGTCATGTACTGTGCCTGGACGCGGTCGGTGTAGCCCAAGCCGGTAACCAGGGTGGGGTAGAAGTAGCTGAGGGTGCTGGAGCCGACGATAACCTGTTTGAGTGGTTAGTGATGATTCGGTTGAGAATATGGCAGAAGGGAAACGTACCATGTAGCCCAAGACAAAGCCAATGGTGCGCCAGTCGAGAATGGCGAGCTTGAAGGACTTGGCCTTTCCCATGCGCTCGTCACCGGCATTGTAAGACTTGACTCCGCCTTCGCGGAGACGCGCAACGGCAATCGCACGCTCGCGTTCGGTGAGGCGCGAGCTGGTGGCTGGGAAGTCAAGCAAGATGAAAGATGCAATGATGGCCCAAACGATTGTTGCGATTCCTTCGATGATGAATAGCCTGATGTTGGTTAGCCGTGATTATTGATGCTTCAGCGTTGATAATACGTACCACCGCCAGCCGCGTAGTCCTCCTGTGCCTTCCATGCCGCCAGTAATAGCGCCAGCCAGAAGACCACCGAAGCACCCTGATAGGATGGCAGCGGACATGTAGACACCAAAGCGCTTGGACTGCTCGTCACGCTTGTACCAGGACGAGATGATGAGCAAGACACCCGGAGCTACGGACTAGTCAGTCTGTGATATCCAGTAGTGGTTGTGGAGATCATACCAAAACCAGCCTCGAAGACACCAACAAAGATGCGGAGAATAACAAGGTGGTTGAAGTGGTCGATGGCAGCCATGATGCATGTCAATCCACCCCAGATGACCATGATGGTCGGGAGATACTTGGAGGGCTTCCACCTCACAAGGATCATATTGGACGGGGGTTCGAAGGCCACATAGGTAACGAAGAACACCACCAGGGCGATCGAGTATTGATTCGAAGTGAGCTTGAGATCGTCTGCCATGCCGGCAATCCTAGCATTTCCGATGCTGGTGGTGCATGTGATCAGCGCATGTCAATGACTGCCTCTGAAGTATGCGAGACTCACTTTGTACGATCCATGTAACTGAGAAGGTACATGAGCCAGATAGTTGGCAGGAGGTACAGGTCAATCTTCCGGACCAGCTTCTTCTCTTCCTCAGGTGTCCAGGTAAGCTCCTCGGACACCTCGACATGATCCTTTGAGGAAGCCATTACTTTCAGATCAGCAGCTTCGTAGGAGCGCGGCGTCTCCATAATGAGCTGTGCGATGTTTAGACAAAGAAGTCGTAGCAACGTATGAGAAGTCTCTGTATGTGAGGTGTTATCGACAGATGAAGATGGCCGGGAGTGGCCCTTCCGATGGCGAAGTTCTGCTTGAGCTTTATAGAGAAGCAACCTGATCTGAACTTCTTGACAGTGTTCTGAACGAGCTTAGATCAACCCCAGATTTACGGTGACGCGGTACCCCAGATACGGAGAAATGTCAGGGGAATTGCTGTGAGAAGACCAGGACCGCGGGTTAGCGACACCCATTCATTGGTTCCTGAGACGATCGTAACAAAATGATGTCGAAAACAGCATGTCTGAGCCACTCGTATGTCTCGAGACGGGGACTAGTTGGAAGTGTGGCGCCGAGATGCGGAGAAGGCACTGGAGAATAGGCGCTAGACCAGGGCCTAGTCAACGAGCTCGTTGCGAGCTACTTCGACGCGCAAATCGGCACGGTGCAGCGGGGGCCTTCATGCGTGGGCGGGATTGTCTTTTCGTTTGAAAGTCGGGAATGTCCGACCGGTCTTGATCGCCACGCAGTAGATGGATTCGGGAGTCGAGCGATTGTACTTAAAACGTTGCACTGCCTGAAGGGTGCCGTCTCTGTCCATCAAATAGTTACAGCTTTCCCCTCTTTTCGCTTGACCTTCCATTCACTCGTCAGAGTTCCTCAACTTCACACCCTGAACATGTCTCCTTCAGCTATTGTTTCCGAGGCCGCGTCTGTGCTCGCCAATGGCTCGACGGCTGGGAAGCCCGAAGTTATCGAACAGACAGGCATCCCGCCGTACTTGTCGACGATGCCCGATGAGGATTTTGATTGGAAAGTCTCGCTGAAAAACAAGGTCATAGCCATCACTGGAGCGAATCGCGGTATTGGTCTTGGTCTTGCCACCGTATTTCTGGCGAACGATGCCGCCCACATTTACTCTCTGGATTTGTTCGAACCTGGCGAGGAGTTTGAAGCGCTTCAGAAAACCCACCCGAAGCGCGTTCATTACTTGAACTGCGACGTCACCTCGGAAGAGAGCGTTACCAAGGCTGTTGATCAAATTGTTGAGCAGTCTGGTGCCATTCACGGCATGGTTGCGAACGCCGGTATGACGAAGCACCAGCCAGCCTTGGACTTCGATCAAGCCCAGCTTGAGCAAATGTTCAACCTCAATGTCTTCGGCGCTTACTATTGTGCCACTGCTGCTGCGAAGAAATTCATTGAGTTGGGCATCAAAGGCAGCGTTGTGTTCACTGCCTCGATGACCTCCTATCGTCCCAATCGAGCTGGACCTTCGGCACCCTACGGCGGTACCAAGGCGGCCGTTCGCAACATGGCACACACGCTCTCGATGGAATGGTCAAAGCACGGCATCCGTGTGAACAGCATTTCTCCAGGATTCGTCAGGACACAGATGACTTACAAGATCGAGCGCGCACCGGATTTTGCAGAGAAAATGCACTACTATGGCGGCATGCCCAGGTTGGCTGACCCCAGGGAGCTCGGTGGGGGCTACGTCTATCTGCTGAGTGACTCTGCGTCATACACAACCGGAATCGACATTCCTATTGCGGGTATCGTAGGCGCTTGGTAGGGCCGACAGCGGTTCCAGGTTGCTGCTGCATTGGGAGGAGTTTGGGTAAAGGCTGGCGGTTTCGACTTTTCGATCCCCATAATTTGAACGTCTGTATAATGAATGTTACGCATGATCTGAAAATACTTGCATACTGATGGTCGTGATGTGACACGGTGCCTACAGGAATGTGCATTGTGAATCGTACCTACCTAGGTTGGTAGTTCCTTGAACATCGACTTAAGTCATGCAGGCGCAGTGACATAGCATCGCAAAAGGCATATACAAAGCAAGTGAGGGCATGCTTCAAGCACGTCCGAATAGTGCAAGAAGTGTATGTCAGCAGTGTAATCTCCGCGGCGGAATGGTCACAAGTTTCAAGACTGGCTGGCCAAGAGCCGCTCGTAAGCTACCGGGTGCGCTTACCGGTATTGATTCTAGCCAAGCCATCCCCTTAGAGACCCAATTTGTACCAAATGCAAGTTCAAGACAAAGTTGGCAGACTCATTCCCAAAGCTGCGGCTCAAGCTCCTACGTATTAAGTTCGAGCGCATCACGTGGCCATCGATTGCCTGCTTCCGCAGAGCTGAACTGCCGGGATCAAAATCGATCCTGCGTCCCCACAGAACACGGAAACCCGCTTGTCAATCCAGTCAACTGGGAGCTCAATCTCGACCTCGAAGCGAAGTCACCTCAGTATGCGCAAACTTATCTGAGATGCCGATTACATCATCAGGCGCTCCGAAATCGCGGAAGCCGCGTCCTTCTAGAGCAAGGGGCTTAAGGACAACAACAGGTTGGTGAGTAAACCCTGCACGAACCTTGGCTGGACCGCTGCATCTCTACCGTTCAGACCAGAAGTTCCTTGTGACACAATGCAGCTGGATTTGCCGTGTTCCTCTCTTTCTGTGCTGATCAGAACTTCAGTTTGACCTGCAGAGGGCGCCGCATCAAATGTGATGAGCAGAGACCACGCTGCGCAACATGCATCAAATCAGACAGAGAATGTCGATATGCATCACTCAACGACGCTCCCACGAGCACAGTAGCAAATGGATCGACGCCACCGGCGCATGCAATTACATCGCCGGCACTGGCCAGGAGATCGATCACAAGCGAATCTCCGTTCAACAACTCACCGGAGCTGCATTTTGACTCGCCGTTGACTACTGGAAGTATAGCTTCAATGCCCTCGCCAAACTCGGCCCCCTATGAGTGGTACGATTTGCTTGCTGAAGATGCGATCCAAAATGTTGCAAAATACAATCTCAACTTGGATGTTGAGAAGCCACGAAGAGAGAGCCCCGAAGAGGAATCGCCCACGCTCGACCCCCAGCTACGATCATCCGACCAAGATAATGATCACCAGCAGCTGGGGTCGCCACTCGACCAGATGTCATCGCCAGACCAGGTCCACAAGCTACCATCCATTATAGAAGACCAGTGGAACTCTGTCGAGAACATACCTTTAACGCAAGACGAGTTGGTACTATTTGAACACTATGTTGCCGTGGTTGGCCCTATCCTGGATCTCTGCGACCCCACCCGACAATTCTCAACAGCTGTGCCTCGTCTTGCTGTACACAATCTGGGTTTGTTGAAGTCACTACTGGCAGTAGCAGCGCGTCATCTCGCGGCGCTCAACCGGCCATCATTCCCGCAACCTACCAACGACTCCAACATAGTGAATCCGCTTATCAATGTTGCTACACAATACTACTACGAGACGCTATCATACCTATCTCAGAACCTAAACCAAGGTAGCTACTCGAAGTCCAGGGAGATAATATCAACATCGCTTCTGATCAGCACTTATGAGATGTTCGATGCCGAGGGCCAGTACAATAACGGCGCCTGGGAACGTCATTTGCGTGGTATTTTCTGGATCCAGCGGTCACAAAACAACAACGGGTAAGTGCTTGCCAGAAAGCCGCGATACAAGAACTGAATGTCACCGATGGTGCATCTTGATCATTCAGCAAACAGAACTGCGATCATAGCTGACACTACAGTAGTGAATGCAAGGATCCGCTCCGAAGAGCGGCTTGGTGGGCTTGGATACGTCAAGATACCTGGGTCGCTTTTCGAGAGGGCCGTAGGGTGTTGACAATCTGGAGGCCGCTACGACGGCTCGACGATTTGACACCCGATGAGCTCTGTCTCAGAATCATCTACATCTGCGGGCGATGCGTAGACTTTGCGTCCGGCGAGTCCCTCAAAAAATATGATGTGGATACTCGGATAGACCAGGGTAGGAAGCTCACTCAAGCTCTCACTGACTGGTACAACATTTTGGGGTCTTCATTCCAGCCGATCTACAAACCTGCTCTGCCCACGCAAGACTCCTTCTTCTCGCCGATATGGATCCACCCTCCGTCACACGCGGCTGCAATACAGACGTATCAATTCTCTCGTATTATTGTTGCTATCAACGAGCCTTCGATGGGTGGCATGGAAGACATGCGCAACCGGCGACGAGTCCTTGACGATTGCGTAGAGACTATCTGTGGCATTGCAAGTACGCATCAAGGCAGGGAGATACCCAGTGCCATGATCAACGTGAGAGCTCTGTATGCAGGTAAGTGTTTAGAGACTTAGTGGTTGTTCTCACATGACTGATTTTGACACAGCTGGTCTTGCTGTACGGGATCCTGTCAAGCAGGCCGGTATCCTTCACCTGCTGGAGAAGACACTCGATGTCACAAGATTTCCTCCGAAGAGTCTTTTGCAAGATCTCACAACTCATTGGCAAGCAGAACAGTGATATTAGTATCATGAGTTGGCTACCTCCGCGATCCGGCCCGACCATATATGGATCCTGGGGGCGATCACACTCTGCAGGACCACATTCAAAAATGCACAACCTGCGCACTATCACGACCCTTGGTCGGCGCTTTACCGCGATGCGAGGCACAAATAATGATACGAGCGCACTCGTTGCACCAACTCCACATGTGGGGTGACAGCGCGGGGTAAGCGATCACCCGTAAGGCGATGATCAGCCTCCGCACTTCGAGCAGTTCGTGCCTCGAGACGGGGCACCCGGCCCAACAGCGTCTTCGGGTGCAGCCGTGGAGCTGGGAGCTAACTAGGCTGCTTCTGTCACGCTTCCTGCTGCTCATGCTCGACTCGAGCACCAATTGTACTGCACCAATTCCGCAGGACCTCCGCTGCCCATATCTGTGGGTTGGCTTCGGTTTCGACTCTTTGAAGCTATGAACGAGTGAGCGCAGGACCATGCTCAAACTTCAACAGCTTCTGTACACACAATCTACCTCAAAATTACTCGTGCAACATAATGGATCTTAAAGATAACCGTACTTTGCGCATCCTCAATGCTGCAGCTGCAGGCAAGTATGGTATTCTGTCAGCCATCGCGTAGGGTTCCATGACCAATTGCTCGACAAGAGTACTCACATGTTTCAGTTACAATGTCGAGCAACTCACAGCTCTTGTTCGTGCTGCTGAGGCAAAGCGATCGCCCCTCATTATCCAACTTTTCCCATCAGCGCTTACACAGCTTCCGCTGCTAGCGCACGCCGCTGCACATGCAGTCAAAACTGCCACTGTCCCGCTGTCGCTGCACATCGACCATGCACAGAACGAAGCGCACATCCGCGAGATCATTGCGACGTTGCCGGTGGATTCGGTCATGGTCGATATGTCACATTATGACGAGGCCGAGAACCTTGAGAAGACGGAGCGTCTAACAAAAGAATGCCATGCAAAGGGCATTGCTGTAGAGGCTGAAAGCGGGAGAATCAACGGGGGTGAAGACGGTATCGCAGACACCGGAGATTTGGAAGGTAGGAAGCCGGCCCATCAGCCCGAGATATCGTACACAGCACTAATGTCGTCGTCCAGCGCTCTTCACATCTCCAGAGGACGTCGACAAGTTCATCGCCGCGGGCGTCGACATCCTCGCGCCCTCCATTGGCAATGTGCATGGCGACTACGGGCCCGCTGGCCCTGCAGAGGGACAAATCCACTTTGACCGTCTCGAGGCCATTGACAAACAGATCAATAAGCGAGTGCTGGTAGCGCTGCACGGCACCAACGATTTTCCGGCAGAGGTCATGCAGAGGTGCATTCGTGCCGGAGCGATCAAGCTGAACGTCAACAAGCTGTTGTTGGAAGTTGGCAATGAAGTGCTCAGGCAGAACGCGGCGAGTACGCCGCTGGTGAAGTTGATCGATCAACAGATGGATGCCATACAGGCCGAGACCGAGCGGTGGATGGATATCTGTGGGAGTAGTGGGAAAGCATGAGATGGCATGTTTGGAAAAGGACTGTCAATGCGCCTGCAGATTTGTTCGCCTGTAGCGGTTCCAGATGTTGTAGCATCTAAATCCTAGGTACTTGATGGCACATCATGTGTCCGCGAACAAATGATGCCCATGGATAGATTAGCAACGTCTGTTGGCTGATATTATCATCTATGAAGGCCGAAGTTGAACAAAAAGGGTGCCCGTCCAAATGATGCATACCATGATCTTCGGCGAACAGGCAAAAATTGGGTGAGCTGCACGGTATTCAACTCTTTTCTACTCGGACTACGGCTTCCCTTGACTTGGTGTGCGAGGGAGCCTGTAGCTGACCATGTTGTCATGGTGGCCAGATTCCACGATCTTGAGTTACGCAGCAGCAGGAAGTGCGAGGACACGGTTGAAAAGAGGGAAAGAGTAGCAAAAAGGGCAAGACGACATGCACTGTTACCGTGCTCGTCAAGTGCGATTAGTGCCAAGGGGTTGGTGATTCATAGGTCAGTCTGCGTCACATTGCGTACGAGCAAAGAATCTTTAGGAATACCAGTTCGATTCTTCTGAAGACTCCATCGTGTAACTTAGCTATATTATGAGTGTCGGTTTTGTAAGAGTCCAGTAGCAAAGCTCTTGCCTTACCGCATCTAGGTAACATAAATAGTTGACAAACTGATACAAAGCATTATTGACTTCTATCCAAGATGCTCAACTGGCAAACCTCCATGCTCGTCTATAAACACAGGCATGCGAGCGGAATCTTAAGGCGATCGTAACGATGTATCAGCAATACTCCTATGGTTTAAAATAGGTCTGAGCCTGCATATTTGCTCAATCAAGCCTCGAATCGTTGACTATAATTCTAACCCACTCAACAAGGCGCGCAATATCAAGCTGAAGACAAACAGAACATAAATGGTAGTCAGGTTGCGCCAACAACCCAGAACCATCCAAATTCGCACACTTTCAACAGAGAAGCCGATGTACTCCCAGTGTGAAGAACAACGTCACCACAAGCGTAGTATCTCTAAGAGAAATATCTCGATACATAATCTGGTAGCGACGGACCTTGTTGGATTTCGTCGGCATGCCAGCATCAGCGACATCGACGTCAGGGAATGCAAGACGTGTTGCCCTTCCAGCGGTGTGGAACTTGACAGCATGCATGCACTGGCGTGTCCGAGAAAGTTTAATCGCACGTCCAGCACTTGATTCAAAGGGACCTCGCTCAAGCATTGTGGGTCCAAAGGTTTGACTTGAAAAAGTTCGCCGGTTTCATCCAGCGGCATGCCACACCCACTTACCCCTCCAACCGCAAGATTTTCCCAGCCAAAACGTTTTGAGTGCTACGCCGTCGAACTGCCAATAACCGCCTCGGGCCCAGTGATCGAGTGGATCCTAGTTTTACTTTGGATATAGTAATCATTATTTGCAACAATCCCATCAGCACCACAGGTGCGCAACAACAAAACACGGTTTTGTAGTGTACGTCTCACCCGATCAACTTTGCTCCGAAGCAATCGCTAATTCCCGAACAGGTAGCGGTTATCACTCCGGATTCTGATCACCTCAGTATCTTCCGGCAACCCCGGTTCGATTCCGGGCAAGACCTTCTTTTTGCACCTGCGGTGCTCGGCCGCCTTTGGGATCAGATGGAGGAGTGCGGTGCACAAGCAGTTTGTTTTTGAAAACAGGTTCAGTTTTGAAGACAGGCTCACAGTATTCCAGACAGCAGAGACATGGATGACACACCAGGATGAACAGCCTGGTGCGAGCAGGCGTGTGTGGTATATCAGAAACGCACTCTACATCCAGCCTGCAACCACCCGAACCCCTTCGACGACGTCTACCTCCCTCACAGCCGCGCGCCCCCCTCGGCCTCCACCACCGCCGCAAGCCACCCCACATCCACCTCGGCCCCCTCCTCGACCGCAAACACCCACCCCACGCGCCCGCCCCGCCCCGCCCGCACCTCCAGCTCCATCTTCATCTGCTGCACCACGCACACCACATCCCCCTCGCGCACCACGTCGCCCGCGTCGACACACACCTCCACCAGCCGGCCCGGGAACGGAATCGCGACGTGGCGGGCGTCGGCCGGGTCGGCGCGGCGGTGCGCGGCGGTGGCGGCGGCCGCGGACGCGCTCGTCGAGGCCAGCGTGAGCGTGTACGCGGTCGAGGAGGCGGGGGTCGTGTACGTGATGGCGGCGCGCAGGGCGGCGGGGAACGCGTTGAGTTGGAGGGAGGACAGGGTCAGGTGGTGGGTCTGCGGGGGGGTGTTGGGGGCGGCGAGGGTCACGCGCCAGGAGTCGCCTGGGCGGAGGGGGGCTGCGGGGGCGAGGGGCGCGGGGGCGGCGGCGGCGGCGGCGGCGGCGGCGAACGGGTCCGCGGGGGTTGCGAGGCGGCGCGATGCGGTGAGCAGCTGGGCGTGGTTGCGCGCGAGCCACTGCGTGTCGCACGCGCCGGCGAGAAAGTCGGGGTGCGCGACGACGGCGCGGAGGACGGGGATGTTGGTTTGCACGCCGGCGATGGCGGTGTCGTGGAGCGCGCGCTGGGCTTTGCGGACGGCGGCGGGCCAGGACGACGCGGTGACGATGAGTTTTGCGAGGAGGCTGTCGTAGTCGGAGGCGACGACGGCGGGGCGGCCGCCAATGAGGTGCGTGTCGACGCGGATGCCGTGGCCGGTGGGGAAGCGCACGCTGGTGATTTTGCCGATGGAGAGCGTCCAGCCGTTTTCGACGTCCTCGGCGGTGATGCGCAGCTGGATGGCGTGTGCCGGCGGGGGGGATTCGGGGGGGCGCGGGGCGGTGGGGAGCCCGCAGTCTGCCAGTGATGCGCCCTGGGCGAGGAGGAGCTGGGCCGTGACGATGTCGGTTGTGGAGAGGGATTCGGTGATGGTGTGCTCGACCTGCAGGCGGGGGTTGACTTCGAGGAAGTAGTACTGTTTCGAGCTCGGGTTGACCAGGAACTCGAAGGTGCCCAGGGAGAAGTAGTGGATCTGGGTGTGGTTAGCATGTGAGTCTCTCCTCTTGCCATCTCGACGCTTACATGGCGAGCCATCTTCAACGCATCCTCAATCACCCGCGCAACCAACGCCCGGTCCGTAATCACACTCGGCGCAAACTCGACAACCTTCTGATATCTGCGCTGGATGCTGCATTCCCGCTCCCACAGATGCGTTACATTGGTTCCATCACCGATGATCTGGACCTCGACATGGCGAAAGCCATCGATGGCCGCTTTCTCAGCGAAGACGTGCTTGGACGGGCTCTCCTCGACCGCTCGCTTGAAGCCGGCGGCAAGCTGCGCCTCGCTCTGAACCAACCTGATGCCCCGCCCGCCGCCGCCATCCACGGCCTTGATCATGAGCGGGTAGCCAATGTCCGCAGCGAAGCGGCTGACGTCGTCCAGAGCATTCGTGGGCGTCTGCAGCGCGGGCGACACGGGGACGTTGCCTGCGCAGGTCAGCGGGTATACAGAAAAACGGAGGCGCCGTACACTGCTCAGCGAGCTGTCGCGCCTTCAGCTTGTCGCCCGTGCGGGCCAGCACGTCCCACCCGGGGCCGACGACGACGACGCGCGCCTCGCTCCACATTCGCTCCGCGAACACGTCCGACTCGGAGAGGAAGCCGTAGCCGGGGTGGACTGCGTCGATGGCGTGGGTCCGGGCGATTCCTATCAGCTCGTCGATGTTCATGAATGCTGCGGGGGAGGATAGCTCAATGGTGTGGGTGGCTGTGGCGGCATGGGCATGGTCGGTGGAGTGGTACACGCTAAAGGTCTCGATGTTGAGTTCCCGGGCCGAGGATATGATTCTTGTTGCAATTTCACCTCTGCGTACTATCAGCATGGAATTGTGAGTGGATAGGGTGGTCAGACCTGTTTGCGACGAGCAGACGCTTGATAGGCCGTTGTGGAGGTCTCGACATGGTGGAGTGTATAGGTCGCAATTGCAGGCGCGTGTCACTCAAGACTCGAGGTTCAGTCGTTGTCGAATTGGCAATCGGTTCAATCTAACGAGCATGTTGAAAGTTGGACTTGGTCGCGAAGCGTGGGGTCGATGGATCCGGCTAGCCGCGCGGGGAGCACCACTGAGCCTCGGTACCCCAGCCCTCAGCCGCCCAGACTCCACATGGGCTGCGTCAACGCGCCCCAACGCCCAACATGAGCTCACCTGCTCCACGGCACGCCCCTACCCATCCACGCCCCGACCCTCGCACCCCGACCCTCGCACCCCGACCCTCGCACCCCGACCCTCGCACCCCGACCCTCGCACCCCGACCCTCGCACCCCGACCCTCGCACCCCGCCGTCCCTCACCCGCGACAATGGCTGACAAACCCCCGCCCCCCTCCGCCTCCACCACCGCATCAACCCGCCTCACCCAGCTCGCCGCGCACGTCCCCCCCGGCGCCCCCGGCGCCCCCGGCGCCCCCAAGCGCCGCCGCCGCAAACCACCCGCCTCGGACCTCCCCGCCGACTACGCCGACATCCTCGGCCACCTCAGCACCCTGCGCACGCTCGCGGCCACGCCCGACGCGCACAACCGGGGCTACGCGCGCCAGAAGCAAGCCGGGAAGCTGTGGGTGCGCGAGCGCGTGCAGCAGCTGCTCGACGCGGGCAGTTTCCACGAGGTCGGCAGCGTGAGCGGGACCGTGGCGTGGAAGCAGACGGGGCCGCGCAGCGAGGAGCCGCAGGCGTATGTGCCGTCGAACAATGTGCAGGGCTTTGGGCGGCTGCGGGGGCGCAAGATTGTGTTTACCGCCGACGACTTTTCGATTCGCGCGGGGCACGCGGATGGCGCGCTTGTGGAGAAGACGGTGCGTTTGGTGCGTGGCAAGCGAGAGCGAGAGCTGACGCCGCCAGATTTACATGGAGAAGCTGGCCATTGCGCTCAGACTGCCGATTGTCAAGCTGGTCGACGGGTCGAGCGGCGGCGGCAGCGTGACCACGATCCGCACCACGGGCTTCTCGTACGTGCCGCCGCTGCCGTCGTTTGCGCAGGTCGTGCAGCAGCTGAACCTGGGGATCCCGAATCTGGGCGCGGTGGTGGGGCCGGCGATTGGGCTCGGGGCGGCGCGGGTGGTGGCGTGCCACTTCTCCGTCATGGCGGCCGACATTGGGTCGCTGTTCAACGCAGGCCCGAGCGTGGTTGCAAAGGCGACGTTCGAGGAGGGGCTGTCGTTCACGGAGCTCGGCGGGCCCGCCGTGCACTGCGCCAACGGCACCATCGACAACCTGGCGCCCGACGAGGCGGGGTGTTTCGAGCAGCTGCGCACCGTGCTCGGCTACCTGCCCGACTGCGGCACCAAGCTGCCGCCCGCCATCGACAGTGACGACCCCATCGACCGCGCCTCCGAAGCCCTCCGCTCCGTCATCCCGCGCGCGAAGAACAGAATGTACAACCCCCGCACCATCATCACCTCCGTCGTCGACCTATCCTCGTTCTTCGAAATCGGCCCTCTGTGGGGCACCACCGCCATCGTGGGGCTGGCGCGGCTGGGCGGCAGACCCGTGGGCGTGGTGTCGCTGAACTGCCAAGTCAACGCGGGGGCACTCGACGCGCTGGGCTCGCAGAAGATCACGCGGATGCTAAAGTTCCTGGACGTGTTCAACATCCCCTTGGTCCAATTCGTCGACATCCCGGGGTACGCCATCGGCACGGCCGCGGAGCGCACGGCGACGATGCGGCACGGGATCGCGCTCGCGACGGCCTACTACGCGACTTCGATGCCCATCTTCAGCGTCGTGGTGCGGCGCGTGTACGGGGTTGCGGGCGGGGTGATGCTGGACTGCCGCGAGCCGCGGATGCGGGTCGCGTGGCCGTCGGGCGAGTGGGGGTCGCTGCCGCTGGAGGGCGGGATCGAGGTCGGGCATTCGTTTGAGCTCAAGGAGATTGAGCGCACGCAGGGCCGCGAGAAGCGCGACGCGCGCTACAGCGAGCTCGAGGACGAGTACAAGCGGTTGATGAATCCGGTGCGCACGGCGAATGCGTTTGGCATTGAGGAGATTATCGATCCGGCGGCTACGCGCAGGGTGTGCTGCGAGTGGGTGGCGCATGTGTATGAGAGTCTGCTGCCGCAGCGGGTCATGGAGAGGGTTGCGGGGAAGCTGAATCCCGTGTTTACGTGAGAGTTTTTTACGTGGCAGGAGTATTTACGTGACAGGAGAATTCCAGACATGAGAATTCTAGACGGGAGAATTCCAGACGGGAGAATTCCAGACATGAGAATTCTAGACGGGAGAATTCCAGACAGGAGAATTCCAGACATGAGAAATTCCAGACGGGAGAAGCTGGGAAGCCACTACAGTTGCGTGACGGGTATCGTGTCTAGTCAAAGGTGATCTTCTTGGCCGTCTTTGCGCCACCAAGATCGATCTTCAGCTTCTTGCTCTCCTTTGCTGCCTTTGCCGCCGCCCACGATGGGTGCAAGGGCCCCGTATCGTCTTTCTTGGGCTTGGGCGCTGGCTTGGGCGCCGGCTTGGCCGCAGCACCCTCGCCCTTCCTACTACCCAGCGGCGCCGCATTCTCGCCGCTGATCGCCGGCCCCCGTCCCCCTGCCGCCTTCATCGCAGCCCTGCGGTCCTTTCTGTTCCCGGGCTTCGCGTCGCTGCTGACAGCACCCCGCTTGGCGTCCCAGCCCTGTCTCTGCTCGTTCTTCTCAATGTGCTTTGCCTTTGCGCCAAACTTCAGCTCGGCGAGCTTCTGGCGCGCGCGCTGGCCGCGGCGGTTCTTGCGCGGCTTCTCGTCGAGGTCCGAGGCCGACTCGTCGCCGGACACGTAGTTTGCGTGGCTGAGGCCCGGCAGGAAGGTCGACGTGGCGGGCTTGGCTGGGTCCCTGGCCGAGCTGCGTTTTGGCGCGAGAGCGGGCGGCGAGCTGGAGTCGGAGTCGGAGTCGGAGTCGGAGTCGGAGTCCTCGGAGGCGGAGGGCGGGGCGACAGAGCGGTGGACGGCGGCGTCTGAGCCAGACTCGGCGTCGCTGAAGCCGTCCAAGGACCCGCTGTCGCTGTCGCTGTCGCTCTCGCTGTCTTGGACACTCGGCGGCCGCTCGTGATCCGACGTGTCGCTGCTTTCCTCGCCCGACGACGGCGCTGCTATCCGCGCGTTGAACAGCCGCGCTGCAACGCCGTCTTCGTCGCTGACATGCATCATATCCACGTCCACGGCCTGCACATGGACATGTACATCTGCCTCCACAGCGCGCCTGGCCTTCTTCTCCCTTTGCTTTACATCCACCACGCGCACCTCCGCCGTCCCCGCGCCAACAATCTCCTTCAAATCCTCAATCAGCGCATCCATCTCCTTCTTCACAGCCTGCACCTTGTACAGCCTGGCCAGCACATTCAAACGCGCAGCCTCGACCTCCCCCTTCCCCTTCTCCGCCTTCTCCGCCCCAACGATCCCCTCAAGCGCCGCACACTCCCTCAAGCACCTAACCCGCCCCACCGTGCGCCCCACATACTCCCTCGCCACGCCCTCGAAATCCAGCCCCTTGAGCACGCGGTACTCGTCGTCGAGCCGCGTCAGCGCCGCCGTGTCGCGCTTCTGCACGGCCGTCTTCTTGCGCCGGCTGTGCTTCTGCCGCTCGAAGGTGGCGGCGAGGCGGAGCGCGGCGACGAGGGGTTTCTGCGCCGCGGCGAGGCGCGCGGTGAGCGCGCGGGATTGGGAGGCCGCGAGGCGGGAGGCCGCGGGGGCTGTGGAGGGCGGGGGGGAGGCGGAGGTGCGTTTTCGTTTTGCCATCTTGGGGGTGGTGGGGGTTTGTGTTTGGTTGTTTTGCGTTGGAGTGTTTGGTCGCGCCTGGGAAAGTTTTTGGCGTGTTATCGATAAGCGTTGGAGCTGACATGGGTGCCCTGTCTTCGTCTTGACGAATCAATGGCGTATATACACAGCGCGAACTCTACCAATGCTACTTGGGTTTCAACAACGCAACAAGGCTTATTTACTACAGCCTAGAATTTAGTAGCGTGTTCTTTTACCTAGTATTTAATCAGCTATTCCAAGTATACTCGAATACTCTCATTAAACTTCTTTAGATCTAAACCTACCTATACTCATTACAAACAATCTCGCTCTGGTGCGATTACTGCCGACTTGCTCGGCGCCTTTCTCTTAACCAATACCAAAAACGGGGCATGTAACTACGTAGAGTAGTCAACTTTGTTATCTGGGCCCGGAAACCTGCGGTCGGCAGCTTGGTGTCCGTGCCGCCGGGCTGTGGCCATGGTCATCGACAAGAAATACAGGCACACAAAAGCCCCTAGCAGAAAGCCAACGAGGCACTGAGCGACAGGCAAAGCGTAATCTCAACGCGCAAGAGCTTATCCACCATACATCACGCTACCATGGTGACGACGGCCACAGACCTATATCAACAACGACGCGGACAGAGCCCGCGACCGCCACGACCAAGAATGTGCAACCACACAAGAGCCTCAGCATCTACACAGATGGCAGCGGCATTGAACGCGAGATCACCTCGGCAGCAGTGTGCCCACTGACGTAGCAGACACGCTCCATACATGTGAGATCAGACACTGCCGATAGTACACCACAAAACACGGCCACATGGGAACCCAGTGGGCGGCATCTCAACGCGAGCTCTATCAGCACCCAAAGACAGTTCCCCAATATTGAGACAGCGATTATGTTCTTGCTCGTAGCGACAGTGTTTGTTCTATCCATATACAGGCCTTACGAAGCACCAGGCCCTTACCGAGGCGTAACGACGGATGCTCCCATCGCGACGCTAAGGTACAGTATCGCTACACATTGCAGGCCCGGCCTGTCGCTTGCGTCGCGTTGCTCTCCCGTGCGTTGCTTCAACATGACCCAAGACCAACGAAATCGGGGCTACCCCCAGCGAAGCGTCAACAGCACACCGCCAGCCCCGGCAGCGATCGACATCGAGATTGCCAGCCACAGTGGCACGACGGTGGCAATCGAGGCCATACCGGATAGATTACAAGCAGCGGAGAAGATGTCGATCGTGAACACGGTCAAACTGCAAGCCGAAGAACGCTGAGGCGCTTAAACCATCTGTGTCGCCTGTATAGGTCGCGCGTTTGCAGAAAACGAGATACTCTGATGCACTGACTTGCAAAGATACTATGGTGGCCTCGCCCTGATATGCCTCGTAAATCGTAGTTTCACCCTAAAAAAGAGCTGCGGTCTCCAGTCATTGACATGGCCCGGTTGCGGTGACGAGTCGAAGTATTCCGGGCGAATGGAGCACTCGGCAGACTTCTCCTCACCTCTTCGGCAGCGGCGATGAAATGAGATTTGCGTAGAACACAGCCATGCGTAATCACATCCGGCTCGGCTTTGGGTCGAACAAGGTAGACTCGAGGGATCAAGACGACGTTGTCTTCATCGTCCATGCTGGCGACAGGCTCCTCAAGACGTTCTCCGTCCCGGACACTAGTATCAGCACCGCCAAAGAGCTGCCAAGGACCATTGGTGATGGTGGAGTAAGCGAAGCTAGGCTCCAACTTCTGTTTACCGCGCTGAATGACCTTCCATTCTTCCCGACACTGTCTTGCAAAGGTAGTCAAAGCTTGTGTCAAGGCTGTAAGTGTCTCTGGAGGGACCAACAGCCGTGCACCAGCAGTCTCAAGAAACTCTTTGATAAGTAGACTTATCGCCTCTTCGCTGTTGGCCTCTTGCTCATCGGGTGACATGGACAGCAGGATACCACGGATGTACCTTTCTTTCATCGGATCGACAGCTGCATGATCGCGCAGGGTTTCACGCAATCCGCTTTGCTCATCCAGTAGATAGGTCGGCTGGAACAAAAATTTGTCCACAAGTCGCAAAAGAGTTCCAAGAACAACTGCAGACCGCACCGTCCTAGCAACGTGTGTGTTGGATTGTGGAAGTGGGATCTGATGCTTGAAGATGTCGTTCTCTCGAAGTCTGGTCCAATCGCTCTGTGCAAGGGTTAGCTCAGTAGACAGCATTTGCCTTTACAGTGTCAACGGACCTTGAGGATATTGTCCGAAGCGTCACAAGTGAAGAAATCGCCTACAAGCTTCGCGGCAAGATTCCACAGCCTTTCCAGTCGCAAAGCACTATCGTAGAACTATCAGTACGTATACCCAGGCGCAGAATCTTAGAGGCCTACATATCCGCGAGGTCAAGCTCCGTGATCTTCACAGAGAGTTGGACAAAGTCTTTAAGCCTCAGTCGAGTTCTGTCAGCCTCTTCTTTCAGCGCGTTATGCTCCCTGGCTTCATCATTCAAAGCACCTTGCAGTATATCCATCTGATTCTGGACTCGTTCAGCCTCACGGTTGCTTTCGTTTGTGTCAGCTTGTGCACTCTGTAATCTTGCTTCAAGTTCTCCAAGCCGCTGGCCTCTCTCTTTTACTCTTTTCGTCAACTCACTGCTTTCGCGTTCGAAATCCTCCGCTTGCGCCCTGGCGTCCTCTAGCTGCTTCTGTAGTTTGATCGCTTCTGAGTTCCTCTCTTCAAATGCCGATTCCAGCTCTTCAATCTCGTTCTGGAGGGAAGTACTTTCTTCTTTCCATCCATCGTATCTGGCTTCAAAGTCCAAGAGTCGTTGATGGTTGTAGAGATCGTGCTCTTTTTGCAGAGCAATGATTTTCTCATTCAAAGCTCGTATTGTCTCGTCTCTAGTCTTGATCTCGAGCTCGCGCCGAGGTGCAAGTTGGATGACCTCGTTGATCATGTGGTAGCCATTTTCAGATGTGAGCGAAGACACGGCTGCACAGAAGTTTTGCACCGTTGCCAATGTGTCAGCCATAGGTTCGATCTCACCAACAACCGAGTCGGATCTTTTGTGATTCAGGGGTGATAGTCCAGCCATTTGGTGAATGAAGTGCGCTGTAAAGATGGAGGAATCAATGCAGCTCGACGTCTGCTTATAAGTCAATCATTCCTGATAATGAGGGAGGCATGTTTATGGAGACAGGTCTTAGCGCATTGTTGCAGATCAAGCATGCACACTTGAAGCATGAAGGAGGAATGCATCTATTGACCATGGTTGAGTCATTCCCAGATCCGAGCCTGTCACTCTTGACAAAAGGTCGCGCTCAATTGGGTGGACGAGACCGGTGAGCTCAAGAAGAAAGGAGGTGATGTCAGGACATGACTTGTCATGTATGTAGCACGCATCCCACCGGGAGCCGTCCCTCTTCAATTCGCCAGAGCAACGGTGAGATGGTGCTTCACAACTGTGAAGGATTCTCGGGGTGTCGTTGTTGCCAGCAACACATACGCCGAGAGCTTGTGGGTCAACGTGGAACATGTGGGTCGACGTGGAGCACGGACATTGGTTCGTAGATCGCGAGCTGCACAAAGTCTGCGATCAGAGTCTTTGAATTGAAGGAACGGCCCGCCAAACGCCGCTAAAGCCTGTCTAGTCCAGGACGTGGCCATAGCCTAGCATAGCCTCACTCTGGTAAGCGCAGCGGTTTTTTGCCACAGTGCTCCAATGCGTGTGTTTTACTCGAGTCTTTACGCGGTCCTGGAGGCACTGTGCGCTGGATCGCGCGCACAGTGGTTTACGAAAACGCCCTTTCCCTCTGCGCAATTACTGAATTTGCAAATTTCGTATCACCCCAGGATAACCCTTGCTAGTCATACCCGACTACTCAGTACCGAAGTCTATAGAATCTTGATCAGCTAGCTTCGGAGAATGTTACTCGCTCGCTCGCGGTCAGTGTTGACAATAGATCGCCGCATACGGGTTGCAACGAGCATCCTAACATGACCACCGCCCTGACCAGGAAGTATTGTAGCTTGGCGTGCAGGCAATTTTGCGAATTACTATAATAACATTACACGGTCTTGGGGAGTCGCTAGTCGATCCCTTAGCAGATTCAAGCCGCCGTAGCCGCCGCTGTCTCCAGTAGCTTGCTGCATGCACTGCGGATTACTCGTGATGGCCTTGGCAGCTTCAAGCCAGGAAGCCGCCACCAATAGCTCCGTGCATCCCCCTCACGCGCTGTAGCGTAGGCAAGGAAAATTGGCCTTTTTTTTTGCCTTGTTTAGCGGGTCGGCTGTCGGCTCTCTTCCGCGCTGCCAGTAACGCCAAAATTCGAACTGTTTCCAGACCTCAGACCAGCTCAGCAACATCATGGTCTGGCACCCACTTCCAATCTGCTTCTGGATGGTGAAAGCCAGTTTTCGAGAGTGAACCCTGGTGCACTCAGTAAGAGTTACTGGCATCCCAGAGCTACTCTGCCTTCAAGAGAGACGACTGTTGGGCACTGTCCTTGCAATGGAGACGCTGATCCAGCTGCTAGGCTAGTGCCAAATTGGAACGGCACGATCGTTGGTGACTGGCATGAGCTGCTGAAGAGCTCACACTGTTCACCAAGCAGCAGGAATTCACGCGTCAAGCGCGTTGCCAGACTAAGTGCAGGCCACTCCCGTGCTGAATTGCTTGCTTTCATTCCCAGGCAGCCCAGACTTACTGTGCCGTGCAAGGGCCCGGTATAAGCAAGCTACAATGCTAGAACAATGTAACTTACACACTCATCCTGGTATCTCATACTTATTGTCCCTGCACGTAAGACTGCATTGACTTCGACTCTAGTCACAGCCGGAAGCGTTCACGATGGGCGAGCGAGCGCTTCAGCACCGAGGCCAAAGCGAGTGGACTATCTTTCTTAGCAACCAGGGTCCAACCATCCGCGAAAGCGTCGAATGTTTGGGCCTCTTGCATATCAGCGGTCGCGGCGAACACAAGTTCTCAGAGCGTGAACCGCGACGTCTGTCCAGCGAAGTGCAGAGGCTGTCGCAATCCCTGCCTTCAGATCCGCAACAAATTCTCGCACACTTGATGGGGAGCTCGACGCTCTGTCTCTACGCCGAGGCGAAACTGTAAGCGCGTCGGCAATGCTCTACGGGATGCTACTCACCCGTCGCATCAAGCTGTCTATAGCGCGGCTTCGACATCAGTGGGATCATCAATGCCATCAAGTTTTTCCTCTCTTTAGGTAGAGAACGCGAGACCTGGCTCGCATAGCCCTCTCACGAGCGCGTTCGTTGCAATCAATCGAGCCTCAACAGACAGCTCCTCTACCATGGGTCACTAGAGAACCACCCTTGACAGAAGGCTGCGACACGCGTGCTGACGGGCGGCAGTCGGTGCAGAGCGTAGATACCACCCTCTGGCAGCGCAGGCTAGGGAGAGCTGCCTGGGCAAGATGGCTCACGGTCGATACGCAGTGGTGCACGCTCTCGCCGCAAGCCGTAGTCGAGGGTGCGAGCCGGGTCAGCGCAAGCGGACGAAGCGATTTCGCAGCAAGGAGAAGCATCTTAAAGCTCCCAGCACCACGACTGGCTCGGGGCGAGCGACCGGTGTAAGAAAGGCATATGTTACCTTGTTCAAACAATTAGTGCATCATTCTGCTCTGTAGCTGTAATACTCATACAAGCCGAAGGTCGAGGGTTGGGCCAGCGTCAGTGTTACATCCACCTGTTGCTTTGCCGTGTGCCTGTAACCGTAGTGTCAATATCGCTTGGTGCCCTGTATGCGGCCAAACTACTCCCAACTACTCACGTATGCCCACGCAACCCGCGGCGGAAATGAACGGTAACTTTGAATATCATATATTATTTACAAACACTCATCCCACTGCTTTCCTCTCATTCCGTCCGTTTCCTCACCTCGTTTGAAGATGCCTTCTCACGCTTCGGCTTCGATTGAACCTGACTCGCAGGACCTGTCTGAGGTGGAACCGACCGGTCTCCTTCCACGCCGCCGCCCCGAGCCGGGCGCACAACAGCATCATGCTCTACAGCGGCCCCAAACCGGCTCGCGTACCGCTTTTCGACCAAGAACCGCAGATCCTCGCCTGACATGGAGGCGATCAGCTGTGCCGAATTGTCTCTGGACACGGCGCGCTTGACATCGAACAGATCCGCCAGCGTGTTTGCGATCACCTGGTCGCTATTGCCGTCCGCAACGACCTCGCCCACTCTGTAGGTTTTCTGCGACGAGACTTTGCTCGCCTCCCTGCATATCGCGAGGCACTGCTTGGAAGCGCTGATGTCCTCCAGCAGACGCGCTCGCTCCTTGTTGTCGTCGGGGTTGTTTTCGTGGACAAGAGACTCGAGGCGAATCCGTATCTGGCCGATGATGTTGGCGAAGGCGAGCTGATGCTCGTCCAGGAGTTGGCGGGCGGGCAGCTGCGCCTGCAGGCTGTCGTCGAGCTGGTCGTCGGCGGCGTTGGATGCGCCCAAGGAGGCTTTCCTGATTGAGTCCAGGTATTGTGTGGCGTCTTCACATATGCGAAGACACTGCTGGGTGATTTCCTTCTCGTTGGTGAGGTCGATGACGGGGGTTAAGGAGCTGGATATTGGAAGGTCCTCCAGGTTGTCATCGACCCGTTGCAGATGGACGCTGAGATCGTGATAGGTGTTCAGGATCAGGTCGTTGTAGTCTCTCAGAGCTTCCTGAGATACTTTCGCCGCGGGTCCAACAGACTGTCAGCCAGCTCCACTGAAGCAGGGGGTCGACATACAGAGTAATAATGCCAAGACCAACGGCGATGGTCGATTTGTACCCAGAAAGAGTGTCAATGAAGTCATTGATGTCTCCTCGCATGAACTCAAGCTTGGCCCAATCTTGGATGCCAGTCTTGGACTTTGCGCTGAAAGACAGCATCGACTGCTCGAACTCTGCACAAAGTTTGCTGCATCTTCCAACAGGACCCTCAAGAAGTGCCGAGATAGATGCACCCGTCAAGATCGCCTCTATCAACGAGTCTAAGATCCCGGAGACATCCTTGAGCTCACTCTGAAGTCTCTGTAATGCCCTGTCGCGGCCTTTGTAACGCGAAACAGTGTCATTCAGTGACTTCACTGACTGAACAGCGGCGGTGGCGATGGCCAAGACTGAGGCGGTGATACTTAAGGGATCTGCCATCAGAGTGTATATCTGACGCGAGGAGTACTGTGATTGATGTGGGAAGCACCGGGAAGAGATGGGTGTGTGGTGGCGACACTGCCGACTGCATTAAGTATACGCATGATGGATGAGCGTGACGATCTGCTCCAGTTGATAGGCTGCGTTAGCGCTGTGGCTTTGATTCAAACGTGAAGGCTCTATCTATATCGGGCCTGGACAGAAGCCCGTGACCGGACGTTCCGAAGATGGTGTACCTGTGGAGAGGACCGGATAAGAGGCACTCGTGATCCGACTATTCAAGAATCCAGTGAGTTGGTTTCACCCGCTTTCGGCCATCCCTGTTTCCAAACTTCTTCCCCCCATGTCAATACAAGCGCTGAGTTCCCTGCGTGTTCCATAACAAGACATTGCTGTATCGATCAAAACGGAGTTAGGCGGATATAGCTTGCAGAACAAAGTGCAGATAACCGCCATACCCACACTAGGAGCGCTCATCTCCACGGCGGCGCTTACCCATCGCTACCGTGTCTGTGCACTCAATGTGCGCGCTTCGCCATAGCAGGCATCACGAAGACGAGGCTGGAGTCATCTACCGAGTATGCAGCAAACCATACTATCAGAACTTGCGTGGTGGGAATAGTTCACGGATGTAGTTGTTAGTACCTCGGATAGCGTCGCTGGCGTGAAGGCGCTCGGTTGCTGGGGGTCTCCTAGTCTCCTATTGGCTACGGGGGCCTATTACGCCCCAAGGGGCCAAAACCAAAATCCGAAATCCAAAATCCAAAACCTTATATTAGAAAACTGCAAATTAACCACAACATATATAGAAGTTGTAATTAAATTATATAAGAGCTATTTTACAGATTAAAAGTTTAATTTTAATTACTAATATTTAAATTTAAGCTATATTTCCTATATAATACTAGACTAAGGGGAGAACCCTATATAAGAATATTTAGGCTGCGCGAAGACTATTACTAGAACTATTACCTACTATAATAGCAATGCTATCCTATAGTGCTAGAGGCTAAAAGGCTATTAACCTTAGCAAATATAAAGAGGAGATAATTAGACTAATAGAGACAAAAGCTCTAAACCTAGAGATCTGCTGCTAGCTATTAGAGGAGTATAATATAAAGTGCAGTGTTAGGTTACTTAAGAGGAAGTATATAGACTAGAGTGTTACCTAACGCCCTATAGAAGGAGTAAAGGATATATTACAAGAGAAGATTTGTAAGTTCTTCTTTAATAAAGGCCTAGAAGATAAAGAAATACTATGCTAGCTTAAGGTAGAAGGTTTACTAATTAGAAGAAAGCTACTTATATTATTATAATAGTTAATAGGGTTAAAGAGAAGGACTAGAGATAAACTTAAGTGTATTAAATTATAAGGTGCTGCCTACACAGCTATTTAATAGGAGCTCCTTAAAGGTGTAATTAATAGGTATAGGAGAAAGTATCTCTAGTAGTATTTTAAGAACTAAGGAATAGTATTTCTATATAACTTGCTATTTAAGGAATACTTAGCTATTAATCCTAGGGTAGTAGAGTAAAGGCAGAACAACTTGTAGCAGTATTAGGGAGAGTATATAGTGCTAGGGCCTAACTAGTGCTGGTTAATTAATAGTTATAAAAAGATTAAATAATTTAGTATTAAAATATATGCCTATATAGATGTATACTCTTAGTATATTATCTAGGTATATATTAGAATAATAGTAGGTACGTCTCTTAGTATTCTATACTAATTTCTATATACTATAGATACTCTTAAGTATAGTCTATAGTTTATTTAGTTAGATTATAGTAGAGAGATAGGCTAAATATTATATGTGCAGTTTATACTATTAAAGGCAAACTAACCTAAAACTATATAGAGTAATTGTTATATACATAGTATAAGCATGTTAAACTAAAGGATAGAGTTATAGTAGAGTAAGCTAGGTAAGTAGTTACTATTCTACTAGAGAGTATATTAGTTTATCCTATTTAAACTATTATACTAACTATTATAAGAATACTTTTATTAACTCTAGACCCTTAGCCTATACTTAAAGTTATATCTTGCTAACACTATTACTATTAGAGCTCTTTATATCCCTATACTATGCTATAAACTCTGTTTACACGTATAAACCTATAACACCTATTATATCTAGAAGCAGAAGAATTAACTAAATATTATAGTTAGTAAGCTAAGCATGCTTTATATATGCCTACCTAATAGCACTAATAACTATTTATAGCTACTAAATTAGGAGGAGTTTAATAGAATTAAAGCAGAGACTCTAGTATAGGACCTAGATATAGTACTACCTTTATCTACCTAACTATAGTGTAATAAGTAGTTTTAAAGTATAGGCTTTAACCTATATATAAGTGTTATAAAGTCTATAAGTAAGTGTAAGGCGCTATATATAGATATATACTTAGAGTTACGTGCTTATTATATATTATATATTAAGTTAGGGGCACAGCCTATGCTAGCGCTACTTAAGCACCCAACTAGTAGTTAGACATTTTAAGCACCTATATAAGAGGAGGATATTAAATTTGCTAATAACGTAGAAGAGGCACTAATTTAAGAGGAGGAAATTAACTTCCTAAGTAAGTAGGTAATAGTAGAGGCAGCAGTATAATAGTCTATAATAGTTTATAATAGTTAGTAATGGCTCTAAAAGAAGTAAGACTAAAACCTTATTTATATAATACTAAAATATAAAATAAAAGCCTAGTTAACCCTTATCTAGATATGTATTACTATTCTCTACTACTCTTATTATATCTTTATCTAGTAACAGCCTAGCAGTATAAGAAATATACTACCCTATAACTAGGGATCCTTATACAGACCTTAATATTATAGTAGGTAGGTTTTATTAATACTATAGTGCTAAAAACCCTAGCTCTAGTACTCTACTAACTATAATTATGCTTAATACTAGCCCTTATCCTCTACTAGTATTAAGATATTTAGTAATAGTTAGTATAACTACATCCTAGATACAGCTACTTTATAGTGTAGATACCTTGCTACTTACTACTAATACTATATACTAAGCATATTTAAAAAACTAGGCATTACTAGAGTAGACAAAGTCTATTAATAGTAGGGTATCTAGGCAGCTAAGAGCTGCCCTAAAGGTAGAGTAAAGAAATAGTAAAGGGCATACTACTATTACTAAGATTCTATTTAATATAAGCTTCTACTACCTATAGTAGTATAGGAACATGTTAGAAGAGTCTTTAAATATTAGTAGTATGTATAATAGTTGCTATAATAGTTATATACTAATACCTATAGCTAGTAATATAGGTATCTCTATCCTAAGCTCTACTATATTTAATAACCTATATAATTTTATAGAATAGTATATTATAAAAGAGATTAAGCTAGTATACCTAAAGTTAGTAATCTATTATCTAAAGAAGTATATAATTAAGATAGGCAACCTACTATAATACATACTATAGAGCACCTACAATGTTTAGAGTCTATCTAATCTCCTTAATATTATGCTATTTAAGGATATTAGGGGCTCTAAAAAGTTTATTATATATTTTAATAAAGTCCTTTAAGAGGAGAAGGAGAATATGTAAGCCTTATTACCTATAACACCCTATAAGCTAGACTAGCAAATAGGTTTAGGGTACCTAGTGTAGGTTAGGTTAGGGTTTAGGGTTGCACAGACTATAGGTAGGGGTTAGGTAGGGGTACTACTAGCGTAGGTAGGGGTTAGGTAGGGGTACTACTAGCGTGGGTAGGGGTTAGGTAGGGGTACTACTAGCGTAGGTAGGGGTTAGGTTAGGGGTACCTATATAGGTTACTATAGTAACCTAATCTAGGTTACTATACTAA